>JABFPB010001679.1:0-23844 GCA_022817645.1 Ceratoteleas bidentatus | reverse complement strand
TTTATTTGAAAAATATATTTACTTGGAAATAACCTAATTTAAAAGAGCAAGTCTTCTTTCCTGTTGTCCAAACTTGTCTACAACTTTATCGATAAATTTTGGATAATTACACTATGCAACAAAATTTGATTTTTGTTCTGCCTAACTTTCTAAGCACTTTAGCTCGGTTCCTGGCGCCAAATCATTGAGGAAATTCATAGTCGCAAGCCGAAAAGTTTGCTTTTGCGCTCAGGGCGAATTTTTTTTGAAAACATAAAAGTTTCCATGAATATGCTGAATTAACTTCATATAACCATGACCTAGTACTTGTTTTTTTTTACTAAACCTATCTAAAAATGTATGGAGAATAAGGTCAAAGTGCCAAAAGTAGCATACAAGCGGATTTCTGAAAGTTATAGGCCAAAAACTTGAAAAAAACTCTTCAAATTTCATGAATTTTACCTAAAAATCAACAAATAAAAAATCGTAACGCAAATTTTAAGGACAAATAAGGATGTTTCGCTATTTGTATTCCTAGTGTAACTCATTAGGAAGCGATACGTGCCAATATGTTGGTTGAAATTCACTTGCTTTTGCCCTTAAAAAAGTTTAAACAAAAAATCCAAATTTCGTCATTTTAGTGAAATTGCCTATATTTTCAAACTAGCACCATTCTCTTATTTTTCAATGAAAATACGTGAAACTTTCGACTTTTGCAAGTTTAGAATGAATACTTGTAAGTTTCTAAAACACTCCTTTGATAAATAGTTTTACCGTTGTGCTGAAATACACTGCTCCAAATAAAAAAACCACTCCCCCCAAGATATCCCAAAATATGTTACTTTTCAAACCTCTGTAATATTGTCAATTTTGAACCAAATTGGATGAAATTTTTTGTCCAAATTCGACGAAAGTCTAGTCTTTGAAAAGCTCTGAACTGATTTTAACAAATCTCCCTTCCCCTTCCCCCTGCCGACCTCAAACGACAACCATTGTTTCGTTGAAATTAAGGGCTTTTCAAAGCTTTCTATGGGAATCATCAGCCATTTAAGTTCCTAAGATTTCCTAAACAATTGGTCAAAATTCCTATGATTTCATAAGAAATTTCTTAAGAATTTTTACGAAATCTTAGGAATTTTGACCAATTTCTTAGGAATTCTTAGGAGCTCTAAACACGGGTAAGTATATATTTTCGTTAAGGTCGGGAAATGAAATTTATTTGAGATTGAATGGAATTCATGGTCTTATTAAGTAAAATTTTTTCTTAATTCACATTTTATTGACAATTTTAATCGTAATTACATTAGGAACTTCGTAGTTAGTGATCGGCATACATTGCAGATTTTTGTGTTTTTCGGCGATATATCATATAACTTTCCCGTATCAGCGCCCAAATATAATCACCCATCATGTTCTCGCTTTAAACCCCTTGGTAACGATGCTCGACATTTTTAATGTCCTGATGAAAACGTTCACCGTGCTCTTCTGAATATGCCCCCATATTGTCTTTGAACGAATCAAGATGGGAATGTTTCATCTTGATTGGGAATGTTTCATCTTGATGGGAACGAATCAAGCATGTGGAGTTTCAAGGACATTCTGCACCCCATCTTTCTGTAACTGTCGACCAAATTTTGTACTAATTCGATGTAGTTTCCCGCTCGATGGTTCCCAAAAAGCCCTCTGTAACCGCAACGAAGCTGTTCCATGCGGCCTTCTCAATTTCAAATAGTTTCTCCACAAAGCTCAAATTCTTCATCCCGGTTTTTATTTGCGGTCCAACGAAAACACCCGCTGTTATTTTCGCATCCGACAGTTGGGGGAAAAACTCCTTCAAGCACTTGAAAGCCTCGGACTCCTTGTCCAAAGCTTTTACGAATTGCTTCATGAGTAGCTTTATGTGCAACGGAGGGAGCAAGACCTTCGTCACGTCGACCAGCGGCTTATATTTTATATTGTGCGTTCCAGTCACGAATTCGGTTCGAGTTAGCCACTTCTGTCTGTCGTAATGTTGTCTGGTATCTCTGCTGTCCTAAAGACAAATGTAACACTGATATTTGGTGAACCCTCCTTGCAACCCAACAAAAAACATTATTATTTTGAAGTCTCCGATAAGTTCCCACCCATACTTCAAGAGTTCAAGCAACGTCTTGACACTCTCGTATCCTTCTTTAAGGACAGCAGAATGAGCCAGCGGAATCGATTGAAACTTATTGCCGTTGTGTAGCAGCACAGCTTTGAGAAATTTGGACGAACCATCAATAAAAAGTCTCCAGTCGCTTGAAGTAAATGTCACGCAAATTTGCTCAAAAAGTCCTGGGACGTCATTACAGTAGCAAAGTCCATCTTGAGAAGAAAAATAACTTGAGAATAAATTGTGACGCTTACTTTGAATTGTAACTCGTACAGTTTCATCCACAAGATTCCATTGCTTTGACCTTGACGTCAACAATTCCCCTTTGAATTTACTTAACTTAAGATCTCGAATCAAGTCATTAATGTCTTTTTGATTAGGAAAATATGGGCCGTTTGAAGAGGAGTTCATTAATTCTCCACTTGACTGAGCCTCCAAAAATCCCTGCTTTTCGCTGCCTGATGATTCTGCCTGGGTTACACGGGGACTGACCGGAACGGGTAATCCAGGACCATGGGGCACGGGAGCAGATGATGAAGGAAGGTTTGGATACTCCAGAGCTGCAGCTTGTTTTCCAGATCGGCGCTTAGATGGATCTACGCCGTAATCATCTGCATGATTTGTTGGTTCTCTCCAGAGTCTCGGCAAACCAAACTTCATAGCTCTGGTTTCACCTCGATACCATCCTGAAAAAAATAACAAATATTGATTTTAAAAATAAAAACGTTGAGAATAAACGTTTAATAAACGTTTGAATGTTATGTTAGTTTTGTTAGTTTTGTTCCAATGTATTCAATTTTTCAAAGAAAATAAAAATTTTACTTTATACAAAATCGAGTACATTGAATTTTTCAAAATATGTTTAAAGCGGTTTCAAAATGTATAAATATTTTTAAAACTTTTATTAAGTTTTTATAAAATCATCTATAACACATTAAGTAGCTTTATTTTCAATGAATCAAACATTTTATTCACTGGCTTTCTTAAAAAATTAATAATAGAGAAATATGATTTTTCATTGTGATCGCAGTTTATAATGAAAAAATTCTATATAAATTTATTTGTAAAATTATTTACTTTCTAAGATCGTTTTACATTTTTCGCAAACAAACTTCGGGATCCATGACTTGGCCGAAATTTTCAACGGCATATTAAAGTATGCTTTGTAAGCCTGATGCATCAAGGTACAATTTTTCGAGCGAACAAGTTTGAGCGAACAAGGTAACTCAAACTTGTTCGCTCTTACTTTTATAAATTCTCCGCAAACAAAGCAAAAACCATCTGCTGAACGTGTGCACTTTCTTCGCGGATTTGATGTCCCCGCCATGTTTAGAACTAGAAAACAATTAATCAAATTAAAATTTAAGATATAACTGCAGAGAGTAAACAAACAAATTCATAATAAGGTGTATTACGATCTTACGAATCTTGTTCGCACAAGAGACGAGTGACGAGGATTAAACGAGGCTGTTCCGGTGGCGTTTTTAATAAGTGCCGCCAAGTGAAAACGCCTGCCACTCTCAGTAAAAGTCTCGAGTCTGGACTGCACGTAGAAGCACAGTGTATTGTGACCCTTTCACAAGGGTAGAAAGCTACCTTACCGACAGTCGGTTATCAAGAAGTGCGTCAATATTAACAAGCGTAATTTTAGTTGGAATTTAGTCGGAACGTAATTTTGGATGTCACGTTACGCAGTGTTGTATGACTTTTAATAAAAAATAATGCTTAAAAATAAAAATGTCTTACGTATGTGCTGAAAAAGATATTTTCTATAAATTTTCAACCTTTCTTCCTGAATAGAATTGCACTGTCGGTAACATACACAAATTCAAATGTCACAATATGTAAAAAGCATACGCAATGTTATCTGATATAAATTGACAATATACTTCTTCATCATACAGAATGTCTATCATTTTTTATAAAACAACTTCATCTATTTCATAAGTACAATACTCCAAAAACACCGCCCACCCAAGATATCCCCCAAAAAACGACACTTTTCAAACCTCTGTAACTTTATCAATTTTGAACCAATTAGATGAAACGTTTTGTCCAAAGTCGATTCATTGAAAAAGCCTATTCATTAAAAACTGTAAACAGATTTTGACAAACGTCCCTCCCCCTTCCCCTCGCCGCCCTCAAACGAGAACCACCTTTTCACTGAAAAAAGGGATTTTCAAAGCTTTCTATGGGAATCATCAGCCGTCACTTGACAAATGTGTTTGAAGGTAATAAAAATATGGATATTTTTGTGATACGAACACAAAACTGCATCAAATTCGGATGAATAGAAAAAAAGTTATGATTTTTGGAAAAAAGAGACCTTTGTAGAGGTTTTCATTCAACGGTCACCTCTGCATATGTCTCTGTTTTTTTCAAAAAATTATAACTTTTTTTCTATCTATCCAATTTTGATGCAGTTTTGTGTTCGTATAATCAAAATGTCCATATTTTCATTCCCTGTGCACAATTTTTAGCCTAATTGGGAGGCACCTTTTTCAATTTGAAAGGATTTTATACCGGTTCAATTTCTCTAGAAAATTTAGATTTAATTTAGAGCCGACGCGATCGTTAAATCTCAGTGGATTATGTTTATTGAAGTGAACTGTAATATTGTGATTAGGTCAAAACTGACCTTTGTTTTCAAACTCTAAATGTCCAAATTGAAATTATTTCGCGAGCGATTATTTATCTTTTACAACAGGCCCAAGGACGATTGGGAAGCGCAGAGCGCATCAATAAATATTGCCTTATTCGAGTGGCTGAAATTCGGTTGAAACTTGATTCTAAGTTTGACGCAAAATGTGAAGTTAGATCGGATCGCGGACGCCAGCCGTCGGACCGCGTATCAATAGGCCGTTTAATTTTGCAACCGCCCGAATCCCTCCAAATATGCGTAAATTACCCGAAAATGTTCTATGGACATGCAGAATAAAATCTCCCCTACACATCTGTACAATTTTCTTTTAACAATAACGCGGTCTTGTGCTACTTTTCCGAGCCACAAGTTGACCGCGTACGGCGGATTTTCCAACCGTCACTAATCGCGTTCACCCACACACATTCCGCGCATTCACAGTCAAGTCGCCGAAGTCGTTTCGGCGCTCGCACACATGCGCGCCGCCTAATCCAAAACGTCGCCCGGACACACACACCTCGCTAGCGCGCGTGTCTATGAGACCGCGGCAATGCCGTCGCTGGACTTTATCTTTTCACGCGTCGGAATTTCGGCCGTGACAGATAAAGAAAGGAGCGCTATTTTCCGGGGATTATCGGATTTAATTGGCGCGCTCTTCTCGCGGGAAAATGAAGATGAAAGCTAATATAATTTCTTTCAGATTATCTATTATTTATTATCCCTCCTTTCCCCAATGGGACCACACCGCTCGCTAAACTCTAGCGCTCGGTGTGACAAAGCCTATAGCTTGACGGGATTTAAGGATAGGATACCAATCGAACTCCGATTGGTGATTAAAGGTAAATTCAAGGACCCGTTTTTCCCGTCGATGACCCTTATACTTATCGGTTTTGGTCGTTGATCCCTGGTTGTACGACAGCCTGAAGAGTGGCGAACAGAATCGCGACGAAGTCGCACCCACGACGAAGTCCCACGATTCGGAAATGCGTTTGGGCGTGTGAACGAGATCTCACCCTCGACAAAACCCACACCAAGACCAAAGTCGCACCCACGACTCAAACGCCCGCGTGCCTTAAAAATGTCGCACCCACGACGAATACACACGGCGTTGAACGCCCGAACGGATTACAATCGTCAAGACGATGCCGAACCTCACGAGGTCAAAGAAATTTACCAACGTCACCCCGGGAACCGATACCAAAAGTTTCTAGAAGAAATGAACAACTTTCCTACTCGAATCGTGGTTTATATAGCCGCAGTCCGCGAGGCGATTCTGCGCACGCGTTCAACCCTTCTTGCCGATTCAAATCGGCGTGTTTAAAATCCGTTGCCCCGCTTCGCGTCACCCGGGAAAATAAACAAGGTCCCAATAACAATTCGTATTACTGTATTTTTCAGATTTATTTGGACATTCAATTAAGTGAAGTTCCCGATTTTCTCCATTACATATTACACCAAAAAGTGTGAAATTATACGAAACTGATCGTAAAACGTTCTGATCACCAGTAGTGGTGTGATTTTACTACATTAATGGTGTAAAAGATGTGTAATTTTACATGGATTTTTCTCAGTGTATTTTTTAATTGCTGAAATATGTTCGGAATATATTTCTGTTTTTACTAGGGTAAATACAAGCTCGCGCATGTATTTTGTAAAACGGACTAAATGTTTTGGTCGAATGAACCAAATAATTTGGTCAACCGAACTGAATCGTTTACAATATTTTAGTACATTTAACCAAATTTATAGTTGAATTAAAGAAAACATATATTTGCTTTGTCCAAATTTGTTTAACCAAATGATTTGGTCAAACAGACTAAATTATCTTTCTGAGTGCTCCCGCCACTGCCGTTACCCTACGTTCTCCCCGCCACGGTAAGCCCCCTGGAGTTCATCCTTATCTACCTCATTCTGGCCTCTGCCCCGAGATGTTTTTTTGACCCCGAACCGAGAGTAAAAATACCCTTGTAGATATTTCATAGGGCATGCCCCATCTGAAGATTGGGTCCCTCATTGGCTTTTGTGGGGCAAGACCAATATCCGTCATAACCAACTGGAGCCTAAATAGGGCCTATATGGGTGCGCCCCATCGGGGGTTGAAGTTCACGGGCCGAAATGAGGGCCGAATTTGGGCACTACATGGCCATGTAACGAGGAGCTCGTTGAGGGCCAATGATGGTAAATGAAGGCATTTTTGGTAGGCCTCACGTTGGCCGCATGAAAGATTGCCAATAATGACCCTCATTAGTCCCAATTGGGTATTCCCATGTGGGTCCACGATGGGCTTTCATGGGCGTGCCCAATGGGGTATGCCCTCATGGGGCCCACTGAATGCCCAACATGTGCTCATATTGGTCCTACATGGGCACCATATGATTTTGCCCAACTGGGCGTGCCGACATGAGGCAGACTTACAGACCTTGAACACTTGCCCAATTATTAAGAAGCATTGAGAATATTTCAACTACCCTTAAGTACTTTTCATTTTAACTTACATATGTCGAGTAAGATGGTCTAGTGGATAAGTGTACGACTTGTATTCCGTAGGTTGATTTCAGTTCAATTCCCGTTGCAGGCCACATACAATTTTTTTCTTAGGGCGTGCCCCGTTAGGCCCCAACTCGTACCCCATATAAAATGTCTTGTACCCTATTTGGCACAAGGATGGCATGCCAATGTTGGCATTTCATGAGTAAGGCGTTACAACCCCTCATGGGGCCGAACGTGAAATGGGGCGTGCCCTCATGGGTTATAGTTTCACCTATATTTAATTTATACTAGGGATATTTTCGTTCTTTCGTTTCGTTCTGAAACGGAACGAAAATAACATAAGTTTCCATCCGGAGCGAAACTAAAATCAATCATTCTTTTCGGTATTGATCCGGAGGAAGTGGTACATTGCACTATTAGGGAGGGAATTTCGGATTTCTTCACGAGTGCACTTCCCTCGCGGTTGAGTCCCGAGATAACACTTGGGACATTCTCTGATATGCAATTTTTGTAGAATTAGATCAAACAAACCATAATATTATTAAGAAACGAAAGAAATGATGTTTAAGAACATCTGTTTGCGAATAAAGCACGTAATTTGTCGTAATAAATAATATGTATATTATAATACGACTTTACCGACGGTGCAGTGCGTGTATAGTTATGGCCTTCACATCAAGTTCGTGTATAAAGGCAAAAAAAGTGCTTTAGTTGTATGGAAAGGTTTTTGAACATAATTTCTTTTGTTTCTTAACAATGTTACGGCTCTTTTATCACATTCTACAAAAATTGCTTGTCCCGAGAATGTCCCTAGAGCTCTCTCGGGACTCCTTCGCAAGGGTTGCGGAATGAGGCGAAGCCAAGTTCTGCAAGAAACGAGTGACAAATCGAAATTCTTCCGTGTCGTGTACATTTTTCCTAACGAGAGAGTGAGAATCCCGCGTTCCCGCCCGTCAAGGCGGGAACGTGGGCCTCGAGTGAGAAAAACTAAAGTTTTCGTTCGTTTCGGTTTGCGTCCCTGGTATATAAATAACAAGTACGCAAATTATCAAATTTGGTAATCTGCATACATGTTATGTATATACCAGGGACCAGGGACGCAAAATGAACCTATTTGATGAATATTAGGTTGCTCTTGCAAAGTTGTAATGTTGTATTGAGAAAATACTGCAAGGAGAGACATTTATAGGAATTACCCCTATGAAAAAAATCAATGTAAGAACCTACGTTCCTGCGTTGGAACCTGCGATTTCAAGATATAAATGTTAATATATCTTGTAATGCTTAAGCTTTAGTCAACGTTGACATATAGCTAAAATTTTTTTTTACAGTTGTTTGTCATTTCCTACGCGGAAAAAAAGAATCGCTGGCGCAGCAGTCTGTACTGCTGGGAGAGCCAGTGCGAAGGATGCGACAATGTAAACACAACGAGGGAAACAAAGACGTAATGACGGCGTCGGCAGCGCCGTTGCTTCATTGTTTCTCTCGTTGTGTGTACATTGTCGTGACCTTCGCACTGGCTCTCCCAGCAGTGCGAACTGTGTGGTATAGCAATATGTCCGCTGTACCAGCGATTCTTTTTTTTCCGTGTACGTAGGAACCTACATAGGAACCTGCGTAGGAACCTGCGTAGGAACCTGCGTAGGAACCTGCGTAAGAACCTGCGTAGGAATCTGCGTAGAAACCTGCAAAGGAACCTATATAGGTTCCTACGCAGTTTCCTACGTAGGTTTCTACATAGGAAATGAAGAAAAATTGTTAAAATAAAAATTTAGTTGTATATCAATGTTGACTAACACTTAAGATATAAATGTTATTAACATTTATAACAAATAGTCTAACATAAGGTGTTGCGTGTGGATGCATCATTTTATATAAGTTACATTCGAAAGCCCGTTATATACCAGCTGAACATGTGAAAGGTAAGCGCGGCTTACTATACTTTATCGCAAGTGACATTTCAGGTTAGACTGCTCGATGTTAATTACATCTATGGTTAACGCGTCAGTTTATGTTGTTTTACAAATAAAATTATTTAAACAATTATTTTGTCATTTTCTACGTAAGAACCTGCGTAGGAACCTGCGTAGGAACCTGCGTAGGAACCTACATATTAACGTACGTCTGATTTCGGCGTAGGAACCTACGTAGGTTCATACGCAAGTTCCTACGCAGGTACCTATATACCAATATACCCTCTTAAAAATGTTCTACTTGAGTCATAAATACTATCTACTTGTAACGAATCTATTTGATGGAGTAATAAATACTATGAACGCAAACTCAAAGCGGCATACAACAATCATTATGCCGATTTTCTGTAAAACGATCGCATATTAGTTGCGATACAATTTTCTACTTCCCTCATTCCGAAACGCTGAACGCGCCTATCGATTGTCGAATCGTCGGATCGCCGCGCACGCGCACCGCGTACTCGTCGAACGCGTCTATTCCAGTAACCCAAGCCTATCCGAATTGGCTATGCTGTGTGTGTAAATCGAGTTTCACGTATGTGACGAAAATCATTTAGGGGCGCTGGTACTATCTTTTTACACTTGATGCTTGATACTGAGATAATCCATAACGTTGTAACTGCCAAGCAGGCCGAGCAGATCTGAATTATTCCAATCTCATTGACATATTTTACAACAGTTTTATTTATTAATTTTACATTATTTATGAACTGATGAATTGCTTTGTATGATTTTATACCCAATATTACAGAAAATATTTCGGAACATCTCTTGGTTATTTTAGCTTTCATATTAATGTGGAGAGGCCTAAACAACGCTTCTCAAGTCGGATAGGCCTGCAACTGAAGCTATATTTATGGTGGTGGCCGAATGAGTGGATAGTTCGGAGCCCGTTTCTACCAATACAAAGGAAACAAAGGAAAAAAAAAGGATAGGCCTGCAGTAACCTAACGTCGCGCGATTGTTTACATTCGCTTCCGCGGAAAAATAATGGATGTGTTGTTAGAATTCGGCGCTTCTGACGAATTGATAGCCCGGCTAAACAAATACTTATGGACAATTTTGGATTCGGCTACGCAACTCTAACCACTTTGACGTCTAAAAAGGTTGAAGTTGTGTTAGTTTTGTTAATATCTTTTAACTTTTGCAATTTTAATTAAGAAGGAAGTGTCGTTTTCATTAGTTTAGTTGAGTTTTTAAATTATTTTATTTAATTGTCCGTAAACTACGCTTTTACCCAAGAATTTCAAAAAAGTGACCATAAGAAATTCTTTGATTAGAGAAGATTGCTTTGAAACACGCAAATATATTGATTAACAATGCGAGAAAAGCACAGTTTTCTTAGCCGCAGCATAGAGGTAATAACTTAGTTTAGAAAGTACAATTTAACGTTTTGCTAAAACATGTTTTTACATGTTTCCAAACATTCTTCCATAATCACAGAATATTTCTATGATCACCTTTTTTAAAAATATTTTATATTTTATAGATATAATTAAATAAAAATGTGTGAAACACCACAAAAGTCGATAATATAGAAACTGTGACCGTACGACATAGTCTTAAGTGTGCTTGTTTGTACGTGTAAAATAATAAATCTCAACTTCATTATTTCTTATTTAAATAACAAGTAAGAGTACTATTTATTAAAGATTATGCGTCACAATATTATGGTAGGTTTCACACGTATCTGTTCGGTGTTCTGATTTCTGAATGTCGGAACAGTAGTATCCTCGCGCCAAGTAGAAAATTCGTAATAACGCATTACTATTTCCACTTACTATCAAATCAAATCGATTTTCGGCACGCGTCAAGTAGACAGGGCATGCCTCAAGCAGATATTTTTAAGAGTGTACGTAGATTCCTACGTTGATTGTTTTCATAGAGATGCTACTCGTTAGTGTTACAGCAATGCTAATATTTGTCCGAATCTTCATGCCCTATAAAATCTATATAATTGGTTTTTCAGAGAGCTATATCTATTTAATAGGGACTATTGGTGAGACAAAACTTTCCAAGAGTTTCTATTTATTCTATATTTATCATAGGTTCGGACAACAATTAATATTTCTGAATTTAAAGTCTAACAAGTTCAAAGTCTTTCATCGTTAACGAAATGAGACTATTTCAATGATGATTGTAAAAACTGATTAAATGTGTATATGTATAACATACAAATGTGATCTTAACAATAATATTACTTATTTTATTTTTACATAGTAATATTTTACAATAGAAAGTAATGATAAAGGAGTGTCTATATTTATATAGACACTCCTTTATCATATTCATACACATATTCTTATTCGTTGAACAAATTTGATCTCTTTGGGTAATAGTTTTAAAAATAAATAATATATTATGAGATTATATCAAATTGTGTATTTTTATTGAACCTACCATTTTTGTGTTCTATATTAATTTTTTTTTGTAAGGGAATTTGACCCCAGCGTTTAACTGTACATCGTAGTATTCCAGCGTAAATGAAGAGTAGTTCGTTTTCAGTGTAAATGGGGTGTAAAGTAGATATTTTTTCAGTGTAATGGTGTCAAAATCAGCAAGGTGTTTACACTGATAAATTTAAACTTTATCTTCACCAAGATTGCACGTTTGATTTACTCCAAACGTACACTGAATATTCCTGTAAGAAAAACCGCAATAAACACCGTAATTCTACCCGATTTACAATCAGAATGCACCGATTTTACATGTACCTTCAATAGAATCGTGGGAATTCGTAGTGTTATTTTAGTGTATAGCTGGTGTATTTACTGTGTATTTAGAGTGTAAACTGTTTCGGTATAAAATGTATGATACATTTGTCGCCTTTACTTACGGTGTACCGAAACGGCAGGAGAGTTATTATACATAATTAGATTAGGAAACATATCCGACGACACTGCGGGGGGGGGCAATTTGGGATAGGCGTTTATGGTAATTAGCAATTGTCGCGAGATCAACTGACAAACGAGTCCGAGTCGCGTTACGAGGAGGACACGCGACGCTCTCAGCCTTCTCCGGTGTACTCGCAAGACACACGCGCAGAAACAATCCCGCACAGGTATTTAGTTTTCTGGGGTTGAGGGTTTATTTATGGGTAATTCCATGCCAAACGAGCGTGACCATCCACGCAACCATTTTAGAGTTTTTAATAAGGAAGTGTCTATTCGGACACAGAGTGGACGGTAAAGTGTACGAGAGTGTGTTAACAGTGTAAGCGTATACGTAAAAAGCCGACAAATAATGTCGGCTTTACACTAAACTGGAGTTCATTTTACAACAAATGGTGCTCAGAATGATTCCACACCACACGCTGTTGATTTTACAACAAAACGGAGTTCATTTTACCAGTACACCAAATGCCCTAACGAAAGATTCAACTCCGCACTCTACATCAAATGGTGTTGATTTTACACAAAATCGTAGTTCATTTGACATCAAATGGTATTCTGAATGATTCTACACCAAACGCAGTCAATTTTACACCAAAATGGAGTTAATTTCACACCAAATCGTGTAAAACTGGGTTCTACACCAATTCGTATAAAGTTGTTAGAGGACTTTTACAGTGGAATAAACCTTTTAGAACAATACACAGAAAAAACGCATTATATATCTCAATTACAAAAAACCGTTAGATAAAGTAATTTCCTCTAAATTAAAAAAATTAATGCATGAACTGAATTATTCATTACAATTTTGCATTAAATAAATGACCTTGGAAAGGTACAAACGGACGAGGCAAGGATTCATGTGAAATAAATGATATACGTAAAAAGGATGTGAAATCGTTTGTTGAGGCAAATCAGGGACTCAAAGTTATTACATAACTTTGAGTCCCTGAATTTTTCGTTTAATACACGTACATTTACTGAAACTCCACGTGAATTTTACGTAGCTTGTTTTTTCTGGATACAAGCCTACCCAATGGCGCTTGTAGGGCTACGCTCCGTGGCGGAAAATAGCAACTGTTAGGAAGTTCGAGCCATGAATTTAACAATTAAAGTAAATCAAAAAGTAATATAAGTAGTATATGGACAACTCTGGGGAGCGGACAAATTACTTCACCTCCCAGAGTCGCCCGACCGTCGCTCAGAGGGGAAGGAGGAGAGGAAAGGGGGAAGTTAAGGAGGGGGGTATTTTTTTTCGAAAATTAAAAATTTTCAATTTTTATGACGTCACGGAGAATTGAATGTGATGTCACGGGGAGGGGGGAATGGAAAGGAATTTTTTTTTTGAAAATTCAAAATTTTCAAACTCCCCGATCCCCCAGAAGATCGGTGAATATTCTTCACCTCGCTTCTCTCCCTCCTCCCTACCTCCTTCTCCATCGATCTTCGATCATTCGGGTTTAACAAAAACCGCTCAGACCGAGAATCGAACTCGTGTCCCCGTGGTGTGAGTCGGGAGGCTTCCCCACTACACCACGATGGCTACTCACCAGCCGTCGTTTAACTGTCAAAGACAATCGTCTATCACGTCACGCAAATGACGTAGTACGATAAGAGGGGAAGCACCGCCTCGTCCTCGAGCTAATGCGCGCGGAGTCCCGCCGCTGACTGACTAATTAATTGAGGCGTCAATTAGTATGTAAGATGGAGGGGAGGGAGTGAATGAGAAGACCTCGAGCTTGGGTCTCCAACTTCAGTGGCGGCCCCTCATAAAAATGGCGGCGGCGGCGCCGCGCACCTCGAACGCGGGGTTTTGTCCGGCAAGACTTTGCACGCTAGATGGCGCTGCGTACACCAAATGCAAAATTACGCCATTAGGCATAAGTTGTTAGGGATGTTGAAATAACAAAATTGTTTTTCCATAAATTAACGTTTATTGATATAACCTTATGAAAACACGTGTTTATATATTTTCATACATTGATTGGTAACGCTTATATTCTGTATCGTTAAAACCCCACGTATACATATTTTCGCTCAAATAATTCATTGTTTATCCAGCGTACCGAGTTTCGTGACTAGGGGTCCGAGACGCGAAAGGGCCGGACATCCGATACTCCTTGACGTCGGAACCGTACAGTGTGCTGTTCTAATTACGGTATAGATAAGGTTTGAAAAAATGACATAGGTAAGATTGAAACGGCGCTTTTATGAGAGGTATTTCAAAAAGTTGTAACACTTGTCTTGTGTGCAATTTGTTTTATTTAACGTTCTTTCTTTAAAAATATCGTAAAATTAGTATAGTATATGTTAGCAACGCAGGATATTAACTACACGATACTGTAGTACTAATAATTTCAATCTAAAAAATAAACGGGATCGGATTTACAAATATCATACATTGTAACGTTGCGCTCATTTTGGCTAAGGCCAAAACGATAAGAACGTTTCTACGCCACGGAAATGGCAGAAGATAATGGCTCCTGCCCTAAAATTCGGGTCGCAGGATCGCCACCGGAGAAATTGGCTCCGGGCACTATGCCCAGTCAGGACAAATGGCATATCCCGAAAATGGAAATGCCCTTTGCCTAGGACTGAGAAAGCTGTAATTTCTCGACTGGGCCCAGCCACCGGCACCTGGTGGTAAGCCTGCGTTAAGTCGATGGTCGAGATATAGCGAGCGCCTTGCAAGCGCTTCAGGATGCTATCGATGGTGGGGAGGAGATAGGCATCTTTGCGGAACACCTTGTTGACCGCGCGAAAATCTATTCAGAACCGGTATTTGACATTGGCCCTCCGAACCATCACGATCGGCGAGGATCATGCACTGCTGGACTTTTCGATGATTCGTTTGTCCAGCATCGCATCGACCTCGGTGCAGATGGCTTCGTACACGGCCGGCGCTACCCGGCGAAAAGGCTGTTTGATTCGGGGATGGCCCTGTACGTCGATGTGATGTTCGACCATCACGTTGATCGGGAATTGGGTCGGTATGGGCGCGACTTCATCTCGGAGGAGTTGGTCCAGTTCGGCGCGTTGGTCAGCCGTAAGCGAGGAGAGTCCCGAGGCTGGAGGTTCTACGAGGAAAACTTCCTCGGGTGAACATTCCCCCCCTCCCCCGCGGCTCCCTCGCGGGTCAGTCGGTCGGCCTCGTCATTCCCTGGGTCCTGAGCATGGCCCCGAATGTGGACCACTTTGACCCCAAGAAAACCCTCAAGCGCCCTCTGCAACCGTTCCCAATCGCCTCGGTTCGCAATGTCTCGCCGCTTAGCGTTCCGCCACCCATTCTCCTGCCATTCGGATCTTCGTTAGGTCAAAACGTTTGGCCTGTTCTGCCGCTTTAATTACGGCCTCGATCTCAGCGCGGTTTTTCGTTTGTTTGCCCTCTAGAGGGCACGACACACAGTATGCAGGTGAGAAGATCAGCGTCGCTAATCCGCATGATAGCCTGAACCTCACGGAGCTGATTCAAATAATCGTCCGGGTCCTCTCCGCCAGTGAACCGAAGATTCCACTTTCGCAATGCATCTAATGCATGGCCCAAACCGTGTCGCGGATCCTGTTCCATCCCATCATTCGGCCCAAATCGCGGAAAACGAAAATCGGCGCGAAAAAGCGGATTAATCACCGGCGCATACGGGGGGTTGTAAGGGGGGAGGGGGAGGATGAGAGGGGATGGTGAGGGGGTGGGCGGGGGGAGGTTGAGTGGGGTTGACTCGCAGGGGTGGCTCTTGCCCCGGGGCCAAAGGTTGAGTTCGCGAAGCTCCGGCCTGCTCATTTCCGGTTACCTGTGCGAGAGAGGGTGAGTGTGTGCGACTGAAAGAGGTCGGTGGTGAGCGACTGTAAGAGGTCAGTAGTGTGCGACTGAAAGATGTCGGTGGCGACTGGAAGAGGTCGGTGGCGAGTGACTGAAACAGGTCGATGAGTGAGGGACTGAAAGAGGTTCATATATAACGTATTTCGTTTTTGTTTAACGTCGGGAACCAAAAGTATTTTGAGATTAATTTATACAATTAAGTTTGAGTTAAATAAAGTGAGAAAAAGGAGAAATCAATTAATTTTATTGCCTACGTTCCTTTCCCAGTAGCTGATTAAGTAAATTTTTAAGGTTAGGAAAAGTCGAACGTAACAATTTGGCGCCCAACGTGGGGCCCGACGTTGCAAAAGAGAGACACATCAGTGAAAAGGGATTTGCAAAAACAAAGGTCACCTATAATATCCTAAAAATGCCAAAAGGAAAGAAGAAGGGGAACTTATAAGAAGCAAAGGATCAGTGCAGAGGGCCATGAGTGTGGAGTGATCACCACGAAAAATGCAAGAATTAAATATGCCGACAACAGCTCCTCCCCAGATTAGGATAGAAAATCCAACCGGGAGTTTGGCACCATCTGAGCAAAATTTACTAGAAGCAGTGCGGATGGAAAAACCATCGTATAGGAAAATAGGAAATTCGGAATCAGCTTAATAAATGCATCTAAGCAGCCTAAATCAGTGGCAACTGAAATGTGGGAGACTAAAGGAAGGTCAGCAAGGTTGCAAAGGATAGAAGTGCCAAGAAGACAGCTGGATGAGATAGAAACAGTAATAAAAGAACTTAGGGAAACAAGGATAGATGACAGATTAAAAACAGCAGAGAAAACACGAAGAAGATACATATGAATGATGTACTGGGTTACTTGGAGACCGTGAAAGAAGAAGTAGCGGCCTACCAAAAAGCCAATGAAGCAAGAAATGAAAAAACCAAACAAATGTTGGAAGAAAATAGGCAACTATTCAAAGACCTATTGAAACATCAATGTGCAACAATCAAGGTGGTACAGCAGGTGCAGAAAACGACAGAAGATCATGGAATTGATATGCAGACTCTGAAGAAGATAATAAGTGTTGGGATTGTAGGATCAGCGACAACAATGTCTCGGGATACCATGCCAACATTTGATGGGAATGGTGAACCAATGAAATATTTGAAGGAATTGAAAGACTACTGCAGTATGATGAACCTACGAGAAAGGCCATTCGATAACCTGATGAATTGCAGCCTTAAAGACACTGCTAATGATTGGTGGTGCCTAATGAGGAATACAATTATCAACTTGGAGGAATTTGAAGAAGCTTTCATAGACCATTACTGGAATGAAAGCATTCAATTTCAGGTTACAAGGAACCCAGAACACAGTTTCTACGACCATGCAGGAAGGATGAGTCGCTCTGAATATGCAATAAAAAAAAGAACAATGCGAACAATTTTGATCCTCCAATACCAGAAAAACAAAAAAGAGCAGTTCTTATGGGAAGAGTGGACAATACAGGAGCCTTCTTGCAGGGACTGGATGAACTGGACCAAGCAGATCCAGTAAATGCTGAGAGAAAGAGGTACTAAGGAAATCAAGGGTTTAGGAACCAAAGATCAAATCCTCAGGAGGGCTGGAGAAGAAACAACGAAAGAAACCAGAGATATGATGGAGGAAATGACAATCGAGGACTAAATCAACAAAGGAGTACTGGACAGCAAAACCAGACTCAAAGAAGACGGCCTAATGAACCGAGACAGCGTTTCCAAAGCAACCAAATAGTGGTTGCGAGAGAGGAGAGAGAAGAAATTGGTAACCAGCAGGAAAACCAATAAGTCCTGTGGCGAGCTCGTCCCCAGAACCAGACGAAACGACGAGCTTTACGACAGGAGTACAGGAGGAAGAAGAAGAAGTCAAAATATCAACGATATCACTGAGTAATTTGTTAGGAAATAACATGCTGAAAGGACGTCATTGTTGACCAAAGATAGAAGTAATAATTGAGGGATTAAAGGAGTTAGCGTTGATAGACACAGGGAGTTAGATAACTTATATCTCAGCAGATTTTTTCCAAGAAAGTCAAAAGGTCTCGAGCAAATGTCCTGTATTACCAATTGTAGGGACTACAGTTACTAGGGCTACTGGGGGCGTCAAGTAAAAATAAAGAAGCAAATTTTTGCAAAAATGGTACTGAGTGAATTGTTATTTGACCTAACGATTATAGTGATGTCAGGTTTACAATCCAGGGTAATTGTACGAATGGATCTCCTGGGGAAATTGAAAGGAAGAATTGATCTCGAGAAGAACATCATAGAGATGCACAATGAGGATACAGCGGTAGAGTTGAAAATATAGGGTGAAAGAAAAGCTGAAGGAACGGACAAATGTATTCAAGCAATCAATGTGGAGCAATCAGGAGGATTGAAAAGAGAAAATTTTATGGATAGGATCAAAGAGTTAAGGCCAAGTCGAAAGTCTGCTGCAACGGAGTTAGGGACTTTGCTTATGAAAAAATTTGTTGATATTTTTAAAAATGCTGACCAGAGCGAGATTCTGTGTTTATGGGAGAATGTTTTTAGCCATAAAGTAACATTGTGTGACAATTCGTTTGGAAAAATAGTGAGTTCTACGAATTTTTCCACCTCGAAAACTAGAAATCACCGTTTTTCTGCAATTAAATATGAATTACGTTTTCGTTGAGACACAACACAGTAAAAAAAGTGAACGAATCTCGCTCTGGTCTTAAAATGATTATTCGGTGTGTTATTTAGCTGCATTTTGAGAAATCTGTAATGTCGGTATTTTCGCTTTCGACACGACCTTAACACAACTGCATGATGGGCAGAAGAAGCGATTTGAGGAGGTAATGTGGAAAAATCGAGAAGTGTTGCGGGATGAGCCGGGGAGGATTGCTTTTTTTTTTGAATTTTGAATACAAATTGGAAGTTAAAGAGGACGAACCTTTCATCCGCAGAGGACGAACCTTTCTCTCTGAATCTGATAGGTCATATCCTGTTCCTATCAGATTCAGAGAGAAAGTGGGTGAAAAAATTCAAAGAATGCTTAACCTGGGAGTAATTCAAAGATCCAACAGTACCTATATCAATCATTTGGTAACGGCTGTGAAAAAAAAACAAAGAATTGAGATTATGTTTGGATGCAAGGCATATAAATAAGATATTGATTGGAGACAACGAAACGATGGAGACAATGCAAACACTGTTTCAAAAATGTATAAAAGGGAAAGAGATGACCGGATTAGACTTAGTCAAAAGTTTCTGGCAATTACCATTACATCCAGAATCAACGGAGTACACTGCGTTCCAACAATGGAAAAATGTTACGAATTCACAGTGGTGCCATTCGGATTGAAGGTCAGTACTGCTGCACTCGTCAGAGCATTGGACATAGTATTACGGTGAGTAGGAATACAATTGCTGCAGTTTGTAGATGATATATTGGTCATCTCAAGAAACTTTGACGAACACCACCTTGACAGAATTCTAACCAGGTTTAAGGAGTACAATGTGACTAAAAACTTCAAGAAAACGGAATTTCTGAAAGATCGAGTCAAGTTCCTGGGTGATGTCCTGACGCCAGAAGGTATCACACCGGATCCAGAGAAGATAGAAGCAATTACAAACTTCCCTAAGCCAAGAAATGTGAAACTTTTCTTGGTTTTTAATTTTAAGAAATTTATGCAAAGTTCAGAAGCAACTTTGCCCATGAAGCCGTTCCCCTTATGGAGTTGATAAAAAAAGGATTCCCGTGGCGATGGACTGAAGAGACAGAAGAGGCATTCAGGAAAGTAAAAAGCCTATTTCTTAACAGCGTGATGCTCGAATATCCCAACCCAGTAAAAGATTTCACCTTGAGAACAGATGCTAGTGATAGAGACCCGCTTCTGACCCGCTTCTGACCCGCTTCTGGCGATTATCCGACGGTTTACCGACGAATTTCCAACGGATTTCTGACCGTTTTCGGATGTTTCTTTATGGTTTTCTGAAGGATTTCTGACGGTTTATCAAAGGTTTTCCGAAGGTTTTCCGAAGTTCAGGTCACACGAAACACGACAACAATAAGATGTATGTTGCAAAACGTACAGATTTAAAGATTTACGAAATCTTATAGAGTGGCTTATAGCTTACGAAATCTTATAGAGTGGCGGGAGACTCCTGAGGAGATGGAAGATCGCTTGCGCGAGCAGCTTACGCGTCAGACACGGGGAAGATCACGGGAGACTTAAATCACTTGCATTTAAACTCCACGTATGTATTGTTCTGACGGTAAGGTCAAACTCTCCGATCCTACAAGAGCCTCCGGAACCGTTAAGATCTTTGTTGTTGGGTGATTCGGAAGAATCTCAATCTTTTCTGCGAAATATTAGAAGGTATAATGGGTGCTTTGTCATGACTTCTTTTGGAGCTGACAGTATTATACGACAACCCAGATTTAACCCGACCTTCACGGTCCAAGGTCAGATTTATCACCTCATCTGTTCACTTCTTCCTGTCCAAAATGCTGAGCATAGCTTTTTGCAAATTTATTTGATGGGCAATTTTGACAGTGAAGTGGACGGTGAAGTGGACAGTGTCCACTTCACTGTCGGCTCAACCTGTACATCGGTGACGGTGTCAAAGCGATGCACAGGTGGAGCGATCTATCATATATCAATTGCAACAAATGTTGCATGAACACAGTGATTAGATACGGCAATTTAGGTCTGCTAATGATATGATAGATCGCAACAGAAATAAAGATTATTATGTGATCGTTCGTGCTGATCAAACACCACCTGGCGAGCATCCTAGACGTTATAATGCCCCGGTTGTGAATGAAGTTGCTGCAGTAAGAGTTGGTAACACATTTCGTGAGCGCGATATTGTCTTGCATAAACGCAATGATCGGCTTATACGAATTCACGACTCCCATCGTTTCTACGATGCGTTATAACATCCTTTGATTTTTTGGAAAGGTCAGGAAGGATATAGCTTCAACATTCCACTGGTCACTCCGCGCTGGCATTCCATAACATGGTAAAATCACTGCAATGGACTATTATGCTTTTTATCTAATAGTGCGAATCAATGATTTTCACACTTTGTTACGTTTCAAAGAGTTGTTCCACAAGTACTTGGTAGATATGTACGCTAAAGTAGAAAGTGAACGGTTGCGATATATTTTGTTCAATCAGGCAACGCTTAGATCCGAGGATTACGTACACTTGAGGGATGCTATTGTGCGGATGCTTCTGTCAACCCAGGATCTAGGACGAATGGTTATTTTACCATCTACTTTTGTCAAAAGTCCGAGATACTTGGCAGAGTATATCCAAGATGCTATGGCATGTGTACGTATGTACGGACGACCGGATTTGTTGAAAACATTTAAATATAATCCTTATTGGAAAGAAATTCAGAACGAACTTCTACAAAATCAATCTACGACAGACAGACACGATCCCAGTGCTAGAGTTTTTAGACAAAAAATATTTAGGTTTATTGATTGAATACAAAAACGTAATAATTTTGGTTCTGTCGTAGATTTTATACCTGGATTTCATACCTGGAGATGTGCAAACATATAACTCATTGGACACCGTGTTAAGTGATGATGATGCCGTTCATTATCCTATAGAATTTTTTAATTATTTAGAAATGTCTGGTGTTCCATCGCAAAAACTTGTGTAACGAAGCTCAGCAGCAAAATTATAACTGCTGTTATAATGACATGATCTTTGAAAGGCACACAAGTTCTGATTCCTTTAATTCCTTTAATTCCTTCCGATCTTCCGTTCCAGTTCAAACGTCGTCAGTTCCTCATCAAATTGGCTTTCGCAATGATAATTAACAAATATCAAGGACAAACGCTACAAGTTGCCGGCGTTTATTTGGAGACACCATGTTTTTCACATGGTCAGTTTTATGTAGCATGTTCTCGCGTGTCCAATCCGTAAAATTTATACATTTTTGCACCAAATAACAAACCGCGTAACGTCGTATATTCCGGTGCATTGATATAAATCGTAATGCTTACTGCTTATTGTTTTTTGTTCTCATGTATTTAGTTGGATTTCTTATATTTTAAATGTTATATTTCATTTGTTATATGTACACGAAATTTCTGTTAAAATACACTGTTTATTATTAACTGTAACACCAACTGTTTCTGTTTCTTTGTGTGTGTATCTTCGTGTGTATGTGTGTTCGAGTATCGCTCGATTTCTTTTCATATACAGGGTGTCCCATTTTAATCCGCCAGTAGCAATCATTCTGAACCAGTGCATTGAAGCAAAAATTGTTCTGAATAAAAAGTTAACGGTTATGAGGGGGACATCTGATGCCGTCGACTTTGCCCCCCCAGCCCCCCGGGGGCGGCGGGAACAGGGGGCAACTTTAAAATCTTAAATGGAAACCTCTATCTTTTATTGCAGAATCGGATAGAGCGTTAAAAAGTAGGTAAATTTTATCCGGGTTGTTTTTCAATATTGTTGATAGATGGCGCTGTAAACGTGAAAATGTGTTTTTTTATCAATTAAATAGAAAAATTCATCACATAATTAATGTTATTATTACTTAAGGCTCAATCATAACATTACAAGTATGTTTTTCTCTCGACCCGCCCCAAAGACCCCCGCCCCCTCTTAGAAAGATGATAAGTACTTGAAAATAGTGACAGAGTACTTCTTTTTCAAATTGAATAATGGTAATCCAAGTCAAAACATGATGTCCATTTATTGTCATACAGTGTTTGACCGTGCCCCCTTCCAGACCCCCCCCCCGCCGGGGGGCAGGAGCAACTTAATTATTGTAACTGGATTATTGTTATTACTTAATACTTACTCACAACATCACAAGTTTGTTCCCATTTTTGTCACCCCGCCCCACACAGATAAAATACTACCCCCCTTCCCCAAAAAGGTAAAAATGTCTGGAAAAACTGTTTACTCTTATTTTAAAATGAAGTTTATCTTGACTAGCAAACCGAGAAAATAATTAAAAGCATTTTTCTATCACACAGTAATCGAATTTCTTATTGAAAACACTAGTATTTTTGAAAACATCAAGAGTATCCTCATGGCATAATTAAATTGAAATAGCTAAAATTAGGAGAATTTTGTTTCGCAGAAAAATGTGTTGCGTGAAGTAAACACAACGCTCGGAAGTGTAAAAATTGTACATTTTCAACGTCGAACTCGATTGTGTTGTTTACATTCGCAAACATATTTCTTGGATTTGTTATTTTCGTTTCTTTTTTAAATTTAGTTTTTTAAAATGAGTTCAGTGCGCAAAGTCAAGTCGTTGAGTAATCATGGACTACTCACCGACGGAAATTGTGGACATCCTAAAAGTTATTGGAGAGTCGCTGAATAATTACACCAGAGCAGTAGAACTGTATGGCCAAAGATTCCCGGATCGTCGGTGCCCGTCTCGCAGTACAATGCGAGGGCTGGAAGAACGTTTGCGCCAAGGTCACCTAAAACGACACTGACCTCGAGCGAATCTTGTGGATGACGACCCCCGACCATCGCCATACTTGGAGCTGTACACCTCAATCCCCACATCAGTCTCCGGGAAATCCAGGCAGAAATCGGTATACCGAAATCGACGGCTCAACGGTTACTCCGCGCTTCGAAGTTCCATCCGTACCACATCATGCGCGTTCAAGAACTGCATGGAAATGATTTCGCCAATCGCGTGGATTTCTGCAATTGGGCTTTGCAGAAGATCGACCGTGACGGTTTATTCTTCCACCGAGTCCTGTTCTCCGACGAGTGCACTTTCCAGAATATCGGGTTCGTCAACACCCACAATGCCCATTATTGGAGTGCTGAAAATCTCCACTGGGTTCGACACATTAACGCACAGCAGCGATGGAGTGTCAACGTGTGGTGTGGACTTCTCGGCTCGCAGATAATCGGACCATTCTTCTTCGAGGGAACGTT
>JABFPB010001678.1:0-23842 GCA_022817645.1 Ceratoteleas bidentatus | reverse complement strand
CAAGCCCAACATTCGAAACGGAATTCTATTTTTGGGTTAGACATGACAGTCACGCGAGTCGCGCATGCGTAAGGACGCACATTTTTCGAATCAACTAAATGTTCAGTTGAATTAAGTAAAACATTAATTTTAGACAAATAAAAGTGTAGATTCATTCAAAATAACTCTTAGATTTATGAATAATAAATATTCATTCGAGCTGACTAAAAGTATATTCAAGATAACTATCTTTGAAACAAATTAATTTATTTAGTTCCCTTTACTATCTCGTTTTCTCAGTGCGAGATAACATTTGCGAGTCTATTATAAACAAAAGTTGGTTATGTCCAAATCATTAAATAACAACCGGAGAATTATTAATCGCATTTTTTTCATCCTGACCGCGATGTCTATTTACAGTCGACGGGGCCATCAAATTGGTGCAACAAAGTTGGATTTCAATCGAACCGAAAGAACGCGGAAACTTGCGTCGAGCGCCGAAGAGGAATAATAATATAAATAATAAAATAAACGAACGATTGAATCTCGCGCGTGTACCGCGCGTGTTACAGTAAATGAATTACAAGTTGTATAGATACGCGCGGGAACGCGGGCGCGAAATTAATGTGACTTCGGCGAGCGCCAATGGAATTCCGTATCGCTCTATAAACAACGTGGTTATTTAATAATCCTCCCAACTGAAATGCCGCGCTCGTTGATTTCGACGTGTAATTAATTTTATTATTTATTTCGCGGCGAGCGCGCGCGACGCGCCTGAAACGCAATTTTTTCGCTTACGCGGCATTGAGAAGCCGATGTTATTATTATAATCGCGAATTGCCGACCACTTTTTTCAATCACCGCTGCTTTTGTTCGGAGCAGACGCGATGCTTGAATTTCATCGTGATATCGCAAGCAATACTAATTGATAATGTAGCGCGAAATTTGAAGTGCAAAACAAAGAATGAGTAACGCAGAAAAAATTCGTCCGAGGAACGAAAAGTAATGGCCCGGATTAGCTTTATCGAAGACGACGCAAATTTAATGTGACCGTGCATGACAATATCAAAGTATATTCGCGCGTTACGTAAACGCGGGGGGCACTTTCGTTCCGATCAAGATAGCGAACAATTATTAATAAATCGAAATCGCGTCCGCGATTTGCCTTTGCATGCATTAATGCAATCGCGCGCTCGAATAATATATGCGAAATTCATTTGCCAGTTAAGAATAAGATTGTTTCGTACGAATCCGCGCGGCGAGGTCGTTTCGCCATTCCCATTAGCGCTCGATCGTAAATTACAGAATAAATATATATTACGGATGTGTATTAGTTTTATTCCGCGAGCGCATTTCTGCGTAATTACACCTAGAAAAGTGCTCGCTCAAAAATTGCCGTACGTATCACTGGCATTTCTTTTTCCATTACCAAGCTCTCTCCTGAACGTAATCGAAATATAAATTGCGTTTATTGCTCTACAAAAAATCCTCAAGTGTAGATGTCTCGATCGAGATGCTCGTGGACTTGTTTTAAGACACCACGTCATACTTCCTCCGACGTTTTCATGTTGCCCATATTTTACTCGGAATCAAAAAAATTCACCCGATTCGTTCGTCCGACGATATTCGCGGTTCTGTAAATTATGCACGAGAGTAACGTGAAATTCATATCATTCACTTAGTTTCTTCTTCATAAATGTTAATACAATATTTTCATCGCGACTCAAATCTATCGATTTTCGTTTAGACCGACTTTTTGTAATTTCACTTTGCACAGCGCGCAGCACGTAGTAAAACTGCACAATCGCCTTCCGTCGCAAATTGGCCGAATTTGATTCGGCCCTCGAAATCAGAATGCAATTTCCGGCGCGACCCGGTGAAAACAAAAGCGCGTCGAAAAGCAAGATGGCGCCCCCTCCGCGGTCGGCCGAAATCGCCCTGGCCGTAACAATTGGCAGCCGGCAACGATCGTGCAATTAAACTGATTCGTTCCGCGGCCGCGGCGCCGCCGAAATTCGACCGCTACTTGGCGAATCTATAATCGAAAAAGGCGTTTAACTCGCGACCCGCGTCGAGGCAAATTAGCCGATAATAGACAAAATCGTTTGTCGTAACTGGTAAAACGGTCTGTTGGCTTTTCCGCTTTGAAGTTGCGCCGAGGACGCGAAATATAATAGAGCCCGCAAGAACCGAGCGTTTCATATTCGTCGGATGAAATGTTACCGGCGCTCTCCTGGGAGCGGCACTCGACTCCGCCGTAGCGACGCGCGCTAATGCTCGACGTTCTTCCGCGTTTCCTCGTGGCCGATGGACCATTTGCGATAGCGCGAATCGATAAAAAAAAGGAATCCGCGACACGGGGCTCGGCTTGAAAAACCCGGTCCTGACTCGAGAACGCCGACGTGCGGGGGCGCGGCGAGCGCGGAACGAGAAGAGGCACAGTCATGAGGGTAATCTGATTTTCAGCAACTTTATACGTCGCGCTTCGATTAAAACCCAGCCACCGTACAACGCCGATATCGTTACTCGCCGTTTCCCTCCGTATCTCGCATTCGCCCCGTCCCCTCGCGCCCTTCTAATTCGCGTGTGTATATCACGTGTGTATAGACGAGTTAGGTTATGGACGGATCGATGAATAATACACGCGGATTTGCGCCGCGTATTTACCTAAATTTACGTACTTGTTTCCGCGTTTCTTATTGATGCTAAGTCGCCGGCGGATCAACCGAAGTGGGATTGGGGCAGTTGCCCGCGGGCCAAAAAAATAGCGCAGCTCGATACCGATTTCGGCCGATCTATTCTTGAGTCGGCGACGAAGCGCGCACCTTTTTTGCCGCCGAGTTATCAAAGTTTCACGGATTTGCTGAAATATTGCGCGCCTTTTCCCCCGGAATCAAATTTATTCAATCTAATTTCGCGCTCGAAAGTTCGACTCGCAGACGGAATAACAGAGTTATTTTTGTTATTTAGGCAACGCGCGGATAATTATTTTATCGCTGTAAAGATTATTCTCTTGCGTCAGTCGACGGCAATTAAAATTGCGCGCGAAAGTTCCGCAAAAAACCAGATGGCAGTTTTTTTCTCGGGCCAATTATAATAAAGTCGAGTGAAAAGTGAAAAAATGGTCACCAGAATGGCGTTGCACAATGAACAGATATTTATTATTTTCGTCACGCTTTAACGGCGCGCGTGTAAAAATCTGATTATCATTATACGAAATCAATTTGCGTTGCACAATAAAATGAATAATAAGTTGTAAAGCGCTCGTTATGTATAACAAAATCGTTATATCTTAATTTATCGCGGACGCAGGAAAAAAACGAGAACACGCCATATAAAATTGCTTTTCATTAACACGTCCACTATTTTCTCAGCTGTATTTACGGCATAATTCAATTTGACTTTTCCACGCTATAGAAGCGCGAGATTTTTCCATTTGCTTAATTGCTTATGAGAAGTCATTTTTTCTTCCTCTATTTATTCCTGGTCTAAGATTTTTTTTTCGCGCAAAAAAGATGATTATTATTTCATTTCATATTACACCGATGAGTCAGTCGCTTGTTACTACACTTACGTGACGCACGTTAAATAATTTTTCATTTCGATGAATGAGATAAATGACTGTGCTCCGTATAAATTTTCATTAAACATCGAATACTCGCCGATTAAATCATTGTTTAAATTAACCCGCTACGACTAACCTCTATCGTTACCGCGGAGACACTTGAACCGCCACAATTATCCGCCAGAGTAACCGTTTCGACGAATCGCGGTGTCGCGACGAAACCGCGCGCTTTTATCGATTTCGTCGCGCGCCATGTTTCACAGCGGAAAACTGCCGCGCGCGACAAATTGGCGGGAAGAAAAAAGGCGCGCAGGGTGGTAGGCGGCGATTAGCATCCCGAGAAGAAAAGTTGGGAGCGAAAAGTTGTCGCGCGAGTTCGGCGCGGGGTATTTTCGTATTAAATGGCGCGCGCGTAACATACAATCAAACGTCGAAAGCGGGGGAAGGGTCGGCGAGAAGAAAAGGAAGGGACGGGGGGAGAGGGGTAGGTGCGCGGCAGGCGAAAAACCTCGCTCGGAATTTTGCAAGAAAAATGTGAAATTGCACAAAGTGAATAAGAAATGGCGAAGTACGTTGATGCATAGTGCATTAAAGTGTGGAAAATAAATTTAAATGCAATTTGCATTATTCATGCAACCTAATTTCTTATTCAGGCATGTATATTGTTCTACTTTAAATACAAGTTTGAAATTATGCTTTTCATCTGCACAATTTACGAGAAATATTATTGTGTATATAATATTAATAATAATGGCAGTCTGGCGCAACGGTTACGACCGCTGTTTTTGACAAACTACGCGCGTAGACACCGACACACGCGACCGCCGAGTTCATCGAAATTAATACCGCGCGCGGAGCGCCCGGCACCGGAGGCGAGAGTGTTTATACGTAATTAACAGCGGATTAGCGTCAAGAAACGTATAAGAAGTGGCGGGGAAAAGCCGGCAAAAAGAGGCGCGCGTGCGCGTTGAATAGTAATCGCGGCTAACGGGTGTCTATTTGTCGCGGCGCTTTTTCCTTTTGTCGCGAAATTCCGACGAAAGTCGTAAATAAAGCATCAAAGGAGGAGATTCGGAGTCGGTTAAAAAGCGCCGGATGTCGAACGCCGAGCGAGACGGATGGAAAGAAAGGCGCAGGAAGAGGGCACAAGGGACCACTAATCCGGGCGGACCGGCGCGGGGGGCGGCGGAAAACAAGCACGAACCAGGTACGTACAATATTAAAACGCAAATCACGTTGCGCAACGTGGTCGCGTGAGCCGATCGGAATGCCTTTGCCATTAATAAAATATGAAGTATAAAAAGTTATTAAAAGGAGTAACGAGGAATGCGATGTTTATGCATAGCGGCAAACGGGGGGCCGGCGCCCTCGAAAAATCGCCGGCGCCCCGCGCACCCCCGAATAATTTGCGGCGCCCTCTGCCGGATCGTTTTGCGTAATCGAGGGGTGCTGCGACAGCGGCTGACAAGTGCGCCCAACCGTAACGGATCGCGGAAAATGACTGAGCCTAATTTTCGTCCGCGACATGCGGGGATCGAAGACACGTTTTCCCGTCGTCTTTGCCCTAATAACGTAAAATATTTTCTACATATATGAAAAAAAATATAGAAAATATATAGTTAATATCCAATGTCACATATTCACATATTTAGAAAATATTTAATATACATTTTTAAATATGTACACCATATTGTATGTAGAAAATATTTTTATTTCTTTAGTAAATATTTTAAAATATGTTGTACTTATTTTCTACATTGAACAAATATGTACTATATATTACAAAAAATATTTTGTAATATTTACAAAATATTTACTAAATATTATGCGTTATTAGGGTGTCCACGACATCCTCCTACAGCGGCACTTACGGCAAACGACTGCAGCAAAAGTCTCGGCGACTATTTTGATGCGCCGGAATATTATTATCGTACCAATAAAGTCGCGAGAAATGTCGCGAGTACAAGCCGGCGTATAAGCGGGCATCGTTACACCCTTTACGATTACAGTAACTGTAAGTTCGCGAGCGACGTCGTTGGCGAAATCGTTAACGCTCGTTTCATTTTTCATTTCGCGATCGCGACGGGGCGGGGGCCGGCCGGGCTTTTTATTAAACGAGAAAATTGCGATTCGGAAGGAGAGCATCACTCACGCGGTGCCTGGCCGGGTCATCGACGGCCGATCGGGGCGTTGCGCCACGTCAAAGTACTCACCTGAAACAGAAAGAAGAAGCCTTTGAATATGATAAATTGGCTGATTATAAATTCGCGAAATAAATCGCGCCGAGCACCTGTGCCGATGAGGCTCGTTAATCTTTTTCCTTTTTGTTCCCCATGCTTCTCTCCCCCCCCCTGTCCCGGAGGGAAATATTAATATTCCCACTACGGCTACCGGCTCCGAGGTTAATTCTTGTTCGCGTACCTTGTAAGCGTGCGCGTGTTTTTATCGCTCCTTGTTATTCAGATCATTTAATCAAAATTAGCTCGACGATCGAAACTGATGGCGGGCGGACGCGCCAACCGCTATTTTCGGGCTAAATTGTCGTCGCGGAACAAAGTGGCACGAAATCATTTTCGTAATGAAAATATGAGTCGCCATAAATATTTACAAATAACGTTTACAGCGCGTGTCGTTGGTATCGAGTCGCGCGATATTGCCCGCGATTCGCGGCGAGTCACAAACGCGCGTTTCGTTAAACGCGTACAAATAATGACGTCATTAAGCGTAGGAAATTTCGTTATTTGCGTGAACGCTGTATTAACACGTCACAATTCCGTGCCGAAACGCAGGGATTTAAGTCAAACAATTTTCAATTTCGCAGCAATCGCACGGGAGTCACGCGAAATACGAGCGACGGGAAAAAACAACCAAGTGTCTTGCTAGATTGAACGCGCAAATGACCCTTTTCCCTGTAGAAATGCCCATCGGGTTAAGTAACGAGTCACATGCACGTATATAAATATGATCCCGGGAGTTTTTGTATTGAAGTGCGATTAAAAAATAAAATGGTTTCGACGATTCGACGGTTTTACGCGCCATTTCAATTATCGGAGCTCGACGTGCGCGATTTTTCACAACGAGCGCTCTCTCGGTCGGACAGTACTTTCCGCGGCATTTTTTCCTTTCTTTTTTTTAATTCTCATTCCATTTGTCAGTCACGCCAAGTGCGACATCATTTTATCGAGCGTGGATTCGACGCTGAATCGAATTACCGAATATATCGGGTCGCTCGGACTTACACACTTTTTTCGCGCCGCGCGCAAATGACAGAGCACGAGCGAATTAAAGGAAGAAAGGGGGTCAGACAAAGTGACGTTGAAGATGACGTCGCAATAATTTGTTGGAACAATTAACGCCGGCAAAAAAGGGGCGCGACGCAAAAAAGTCGGATAGAAAAGAACCGCGCCGTGTTATTTATTAACGCAAATCGTATCTATAATTCATTGATCGCAATTGTATCAGATATCCATAGCCGATATCAGTGACATCAATAAGCAATTACGACCGATAAGTATATTTTAAACGCAAACAACTGAATGTTTATTGTAATAGCGTGGAAATTGTATTAATCGTTAATCGCGATTGCGAGTGATTCGACTCAGCGTGACCGAGCGCCAAATGATGCATTAGGAGAGATTATCGGCGGGAGGGGGCGGAAAAAATGGAACGCCGGTGTGTGTAAAATTGGTTTAATTGATAAGATAATTCGCGTGGTGGAGCGACGCGAATGCAGCGTTCATTGAGCGATCTGTTCCCGAGCTTGCCATATAGGTCAATCAATTATTCAAAAATATATCGAAGAATCTGTATGCGCCGAGCTGAATGGAAAGAAAGTTTGACGTCGAGTGCAAAATTAAAAGCGCTCGTTTTCTTGGCAACGACTTTCGTGCGTCCCAATGGTATCGCGATGAACCGCCGGAATTGATTTCCCGGAATTCTTACAGTTACATACGTGAAATGTTAATTCGACGACAATCACTCGCCCGTTTTTCGACAAACTGCAAGAACCGTAAATCTTACGACGAATTGAAAAGAGTTGATTTCATGTATATTTAAATATTCCTGTTTGAGAGTTTAAAAGTGTAATCAAATAGTTTCGGTAATCATCATCCGAGTAATTCATGTACAACTAAATTTCGGGTAGAGTTAACAAAAAAAGATATTGGCTAAAAGTTCCAGTCGGGCAAATCCATCTAGATCAAAGCAAACATAACAAGTTCACTATTACGATCGCTTTTTATCAGTGTTTGAATTAACGCACGTGTAACATTATCTGTTAGCGATCAAGCTCGTGCGAACGATTCGTGCTTTTCATCGACACTGATATTTGTTATCCGAAATAATTCACCGCGAAGACTAATTAAATGTCCGATGATTTTCGTTGGGTAATAATCGATATAATCGGCGAATCGCGATAACAAAGAAGTGCGTGGTAATCGGAGCAATAAGGCGTTGCGAAATCGCTTTCCCCGTGACGCATGGATTAATCGACGGATTTAGGGATATTTTAATGGTTCATTCGGAGTTATAATAATTCGCGCGCGAGACCGGCACCAGCAGGCTCTCACTTTAAAAATAACGCATAACGCTATTATTAAAACAAACACTCGCGCTCACGGGCATTTATTTATTTTTAGTCGACGAATATAATCGGCCCTACGCTTTGACATATGAATAATTTGCATTACCGTTTGAAAGCAATCGCGGATTTCGGCGCGGCAAATGGCGTGATTTTTTTCGCCGACCGCGCCCGGCGATTTCCAAACGGTTTGTAAGATTAATGCAAACTTCCTGGATCCGTATAAGTTAAATTTTTTATCCTTGCACACAAAACAAATAGCGGCATGAAATATTTGCCACGGCTGAATGTTCAAAAAAATAGCTTTCACGTCCAAACAAAATCATTATTTTATATTCATAGATACGCGTCAATATAAATTTAACGTTTTTCCCTTTCAATTTAAGTAAATTCGAACGTTCGATTGTGAAATTGAATGAAAAATTTATATTGAAAGCACCAGAAATTCCATTTTTATTATTTCTTTTTTCCCCGCCGCGCTTTCCTCGACTCATATTTCAATGCTTTTTCCGTCATAGATTCCCTCCGACGAGAAAAAAAGAGGGGCCGAAAAAAGGAGGCGTCGATTAATTATTTGCCGGAGCGGCGGGCGCGACGGGGGCAGAGCCGACACCGGATTGAATTTATTTCATTAATTCGGGTTAACAAATGTGCGCCAATTTCGCGCGCCCGCTCTTGTAAAAGTAAATAGTTGTTTTTCATTAAGCCAAATCAATAATCGATGCGGACGATGCTCGCGGACCATAAATTGTGCACGAATAACACGCAATTTTAGAAAATGATAATTGCGTTCGCCAAATTTATCGGCGCCTTCGCAAGAATAATCAGAAAATACAAAACGACGCATTGCGCAACAACGAAAAAAAACCATTGATGTAACATATTACTATTTGTGAAACACTCCATATAACGTATTATTGTTTCCAGATAATTGAACATGCAATATTCAGAGTCCACGCAGTCCTTTTTGTCGGCCCTCTCTTTATTTGTTCGTGCAATTTATTTCGTCAAATATCATTAACACTACTGCATATCGCGCTCGTAAAAGTGTTATTTACATCACAAGACCGAGTATTAATATTCATGAATAGATCTGGACTGCGTATGGAAAAAAGAGCGAGAGGGAGACGAGAAAGAAATTAAAAAATATACGAGTACACACACAGCTCGGGCGCTACGTAACGTACACAGTCGGTTTGCTTTTTTTCAATAGGATACGCAATATCGATAACGCACCCAGCTATATTTTTTAGCCGCTTTTTTTCAATGACACGTGCCGTGCGCGGATTAAAGCTCGAATTATGCGCGCGAACTTCGTCTTTTTGCTCGGCCGAAAAAAAGGCCGTGGCCGAAAAAAAGGAACGAACGAAGGATAAAATAAAAAGCCGGCAAAAAGCATTTCCATTTTGGGGTTACTTGCTCGCGTGTCGCCGTGCCTTGCAAAAAGCCCAAGCAAAAACGGATAAATGCATCTGTACGCGGGATCGGAAAAAAGGAGCAACGCAACGCGGAAAACGAGCGGAAAGAATGCCGTGTGTATGACTCGTAAATGTATAAATCGCAACATGTGTGCTCTGCACTCGGATCGGCTCGCGGTTTATTCAAATGAACAGTAAAAGTCATCGCGGCCGAGGGCTGCACTCGGGCTATCGGTTATATATTAAATGGATTCGGAAAAAACCGCCGACCCTCGAGACGTGCGATGCCTCTCTGCACTCCGAGCCGTCCGACGATCGACCAACTTTTCCCGAGAATTAGCATTTTTGACGCGCCCGAGGAAAAATTGCCACTCGACGCTGCTTAAACCGTTGAGGAAATTAGGCTTGTCGAGGAGAGATGTTACTTGGCAGGCGAACCGTCTGATCGCAAGGGGAAACGATCCGAAAGTGCAACTCCAAATGGGAATCAATTTGCGTTATTGTCGGTCGCTTTTTGCGAGGAAATGCTCCAAATAGGGATTATCACATTCTTTACTGGAACACTTGCATTTATGGCGTTTGTGGTAATCTGCTGGATTAGGAATTACCTTTGATATCCAGCAATGCGACACATTTAAGCTTGTATCTGTTTGTCTGATTACGGGCAATGCAATTACTGCTAATATAAATATAGGTTGGTTAATAATACGTTCCGTCGTTTGTTGCACTGTGTGGATAATAATGCCATTATACGAGGTAGTAATATTTACATAGACCCAGGGGCCGTGAAAAATCATGTTCCCGAAAACTGATCAAAATGCAGGACGAAATTAGATTCTGCAGTATAACCGGTTTATCTATTAGAACCAGCATTGAGATTGGTTTCGGCAGAATCATTTCCCCATTTTTCATGGTTCCCAATAAAACGTGTGAAGAACAACTCAATTCGTGCGCTACTGTATATCGAAAGCACACTCAGTAATAAAAATTCAGTAAAAAGAGGAGGAACTGAATTTTACGCTATTTGGACGAACAAATAGTGTAAAATTCAGTTCTTTACGTTGAACAATCAATTATTTTAATATCTGCTAGCTAAATATTGAGTTGATTTTTCGAATATAAACCTCTTCGTAAATTAATTTCCAAAAATTTGAAAATACAAAAAACCGGTTATAGTGTCCAATTCAAAGTAAAAAAAAATTATTGACCACGCATTGTTATTACAACTCAGCAACTTGATATAACCGAAAATATATCTGGCCATATTTGTTCACGTACAACAATTATTAAAAATTTAGGGCACAAATTTCTCTAAAATTTGACCACCATACAACCGAATATCCGTTTCACGTGATTAGCGTTATCAGAATTACATTGTAGCGCATTTTTCCCCTGATCTCTACAATATTAATAACCCATCTTCTTGTACCTCCTTCAGTCTAAAATCACGAAAGGCCACCCCTCAAATCCACGAATCACACCATATCGATGCTGTCATCTTCAATACCCAAGTTGCGGTAGAAAACCCGGCGAGAATGCTTTCAACTGAAAGAGTGCTCCCACATTTAAGGAGTTCGGCCATTAACCTAACCTATAGCATCGGTGTCATTCATTCGCTTGACTGGTCGGTTCGGCGATTAGAAAAGTCAAGGGGAAAGCTGGCAGACTGTTGATATATACGAGAGTCCGTAAGAGCGCGCGCTCTGTAATGGAAATTTCAATTCTACAAGTAGCGAACGCGCAAAACTTAGCAGAAGGGCCAGTGAGGCGCGTACGTTGGCGTGGAGTACGGTTCGATTGAAGCGGGCGCGCGTTTGCTTTTCCGTCGAGTGGTCGGCTCGTTCGAGCACACCTATTAAATGCGTTGGATATACGATACACCCGGCAATCAACGACCCGACGGCAGCGCCGCCCGGCGGTCGCTTTTCGCCAAGAATAAGAGTCGGGATCGTAGGTGCCCGCGTGAAAAATGCCAGTCGGGCTAATTCCGAGGGCCATTTGCCGACAGGAAGTGCGTTGTTGCCAGTTCGCAGTTAATCGGATAATTACATTGCTTTGTCTTCACAAAAATAGACCGCGGATCGGTCAAGACTGCGCGCCGAATATATAGTTTAATGAATGCGAGAGCCGTCGACGGGATCGGCCGATTAAACGTTGATTTGAATAAAACAAAGCTGCGCGTCGGACGCAGACGAATTAGTTTATGGAACGTGTGTATTAATCGAACCACAGCGCCCGAAATATTTATACCCGCTTTTAACCTATTTATTCTTGCGGCGTGTTTAATGCCCGCGTGACACTGTTTTATTTTCTTGTCGCGTTCTATAATAAAATAAGAACGTATTATTCATGCCGTCGATTTATTTATATAAAAGCGCGTTTGAATATTTCAGCGGCGCGATATTGCGATGAATCACTGAGTCGCGCGGAGAACGAGGGCTTTATTTGTTTCGTTTGAACAGTCAGCTGGGCGGCTTGGCAATCGCCGTCTTGAAATAATTATGGCCGATTTCTCGCGGAGAGCGGATTTTACTTCGAACAATCGGCGGGAAGCGTGTAAATCCAGACAGATGTAATATTACATATTTGTTCATATGTAATGTCCAGAATTTGAATGAAATACTTTAATTCATGTTAAAACTGCAATACTTGTACACCGAGTAAAAGTTAGGATCTCTATAAAAATCTTACAAGTACCGAAAGCATACTTTATGATAACACTTTTAAAAATGTTCAAATGTTTTTTCCGACGGAGCTGCACTTCCTTGGATTCATATCCCTTCATTATCATTAAGTGTGGCCATTCATATTCCAACTTTTACTCCGTGTACAAGCCCATTGTGTGGGTGTACTACACAAATCATCTACATTCATCTGAATGAAAAAACCTTCCTACTCCCAGCTTTTAGAGTTCAAAATGTTCTAAACTGTCCCTAAATCTAATTCTTATATCTAAATTCCCATAAATTCAATATGCGACAATTTTTCATAATCCCACGGAACCGGAAAATCAACAGCCGAGAGCTTGCGGTGATATTTGTCTCGCGCCAACCGGCGCGTTTGACGCGATGCATTTAGAGGGTGCTTAAGTTGGATTGAGCGGGAAAAGTGTCAAGAGGCGGAAAAGCGCTTGCACTTCCGGGCAGTATGGCCTCGGAAACGCGGAGGAAAACGCGCGCGAAGGAGCGGACGGGGCTGCTGTGCCGGAAAGGCGGACAACGGACGCGCTGCGGATGCGACGAGTAAAGGGGGAGAATGTAGTGACATGGAGTAGGCGAGCGATAGGTCGCGAAATCCTGTACAGCGACGGACCGCGCTCCGGCGTGCGCGCGTATGAGTGGAATGTAAATATCACTCGGCCCGATAATGCGAGGTCAATTCTCTCCCCTTGGCTCTTGGCCGACCCTTCGACGTTACTTCCAATCGAGGATTTATCGACATGTCGACGCTCGGCTCGAGTTTTCGAGCGACGAAAACTCAAGAACCAATGACCGATGACGCGCCATTAGCGTTACTAACATCGTTCCCGCGAAGCCCATTGTAAACAAAAATCAATACCCCATAATTAACTGGCGGGTAATGTGCGCTAATAGTCGTCAGTGAAATGTTAGACGCCACGTAATCGTTTCCACGACAGCTTTTTGCGACGCTTACAGCTTTTTTGTTCGTCGTTTTGATTACGCGTAGGTAATGCAGTGTTAATGAAGGATGTAACGTTTGGAAAAGTGTTCACTTGCAGAAGAGTTGTGCAGAATTCACGCGAAATGTTGATTCGCAGGAGTTGTTAGAGTTCAATTATTTTGCATTGCACGGTTCGAGGGAACACTTTATTGTAGAATTTTTACTATTAGTTTAACTATGATGGTTAATATATTTGATAAATTGTACGTGCTTTAGGTTGAAGAGCGATTCAATAAAATTCGTATTTATTTGCAAATAATCACGAATTCTTTTTCCAAAAAATAAATATATAATGATGTTTAATCTGTGATTAAATGGAATTGTTTTTACGCAAAAAAGAAAATTCATTATTTTGAAACGACGAATTTATTGCAATCGAAGAGATTTGGTTTTTCATTTCAAATTACCCGAAATACCCTACTGAACATTGTATTAAGATAAATAAATTAATCGCATTAATTACGTCCACCTCTTTTAGTAAAATATCACAATTTGATTTATTCGCATGGAAAATAACAAGATTCTAGTTGCAAATATTTTAAACCATATGATTTGGAGAAAATGACTCGTTTCGTTTTCATCCTCACGTCGCTCTAAATCCGTTAATAATATTATCATAGTTTGACAAAACAATGATTCCAAATATAATTTGTTCTGCATTTAAGAGATGTATTTAATATTAGTAGGTTAATACAGAAAGAGAAATCTGTTATAATAATATACGCAAATTTAATGTATTTTTTGCGTTATAATGAACGAAAATAATAAACTCCACAATAGAGAAACATTGCATTTTATAATAGTGTTGCAATAAAATGCATAATATTGCTGTATCATTACGAAAATGGATAAAACAATATCAATTCGTGCCAAGCAATACTCGCAACATTGCATTGGAAATTTCGCCGCAAAAACTTTAATACTAACAAGTATTAACAAAAGCCGTCTTAATCTCCGCCTCCTATCTATTTCGTAACGCGCAAAAAGTGTGCATTAGATAAAGTAAGTGATTGAAAATAAAGCAAACAAATTATCAGCTACGATGCATAAACTTCCGCAATGTTGCAACTGAGTCCGAGCATTGATGTGTCGTTGAATTCATTGAGACATCAAATCTGTTGTTACTCTCGCGAATTTATCGCAACTTATTACAGCGATAAAACCCAGCATATTTACTATTATTAAAATATTCGTCCAACGAGCTTCGTTCGCGCGTTGCATTAACACAAATGACGAAGCTGTTTCAGGTCACGCGTTATATCTTATCTCACTTTCGTATTATTTACTTGTACGTTTTAATTCCGATTAAAATTGGAAAAACAAAAATTGTTAATTACAATTCGCGCGTTCTTCGAGCGTCAGTGCTCAGCGATACTCGACGATAGTTCTAAGTTATCTGGGCTCACGTAAATAATTTGTTATCAAAAAAGAAAGCCGAAAAAACGCATCAAGAGCTATTTCAGGCTGCTGATTCTACTCTATCTATGCATCTCAAAACTGAATATTATTATTACCAATTTCAAGTTTGGGTAAAGTGCAATTCGCTATATGTATATTTATTAAACAACTTAAATATTAATTAGGTTTTGAAACTTGAAGAAAACAGGCACGGAAGGAGGAGCGCGTAACGACTCGAACGATGCGCCAGGATAAAAAGTGGTGTGCGAATCAAATGCATAAATATTGAATTCGGGCTCGCTACATTATTTACCTCCCGTGCTCCAATATTAAAAATATAAAAACAAACTTACGTAATAACGATATTGCGCGTGTACGAAAGTCATTTTTCATCTTAATGTACATTTAATTACATCTCAGAACTTTTTTCATCAAATATGAAAAATGTGCAGCGCGGGATCATTTCGACAGGAAATATATTATTGCACACGCCTCACGCTATATCCAGCGCGCAATCTTAGCGTATAAATCGGCATGAAAATTATTTCGCGCAATGACGGCGGAATAATGCGGCCGCCTTTTCGGCAACAACGATATCGCGCAAGACGAATGTTTTCCCCGCGTCGCGCGGCAAAGGGGGGTATCGGCACATTTAATAACCCGAACAAAAGCGCTGATTAAAAGAAATCCGCGCGATGCATTTATTAATCTTTTACGATTAATAAAGCCGCTAATTTAAACCCATTGCTAATTTAAACTTTCAATATATTTTATGTGTATTTTTTATGAGGCAGCGTGCGGCTCTCGTATTACTTTCCGCCGCGTTCCGCTGAAAAAGTTTTGGTTTAAAGCTTAATATATTTTTTATTCGTTCAATCGAGTGAACATGACCAGTTCTGCAATTTTTATAAGCTTTGAGCGCAAACTTTTATACGCATTCTTTTATATTGGTTCTGCTTTATTTTCGCCTTACAAGCGCGTTTCATAAACGCCGTCATAAAGGCTGAATGGAAAGTTTGTAGCAAGCGGCAAGACGCGCGCGCCCATTCACCGGGCGATTGGCGCCGAATTTTTGACAGTTACGTCGCTCGTTACGGCGCCGAGAACGAGCCGCTCTCCCGGCGGCGAAACGGCGCAAAAAGAGACGCGCCGGTGACACCCGGCTCGGCCGCCTTTTTACCGCCCAATTAACAGCCGATAATCTATTTCGCCAGCAATCCGGGTAATGCGCGGCCCCGGCCGATCGTCGCCCGAAATGTTTTTCTCACTGCGAAACGTCCCCATTATGTGCCGCGCATTCCCGTAATACTCGCAATCATTCGACTGGGCGCGCATTTGTCGAATCGTTGATCTGACAATGAATTTTGGTATTCGAGACATTCATCTGCTTTCGCATTAAATCGGGCCTCTTTCGCATAGCTGGCGAACGTTGTCGTTGCGAGGCGCGCACCCAAATATGTCGCTTGCGTGATTTTCAATTGAATTGTTGACATTTATGGCGCCATAAGTTGCGCGCTTATTTCTCGCGCGCACTGTCACTGCGTGCGGTCCCCCGGTTCGTCTAGTTTTACGCCGCCGGGCGAAAATGCGGTGCGGGAAAGAAGCGTCAAATCACGTCGTATCGTAAATCGCGGCGCGCCAATATTGGTCGATCTCGGTGGGCGGTTACGGGGTTGTTAAAGTGAAATTAACGCGTCTCCCCGCCGAGCCGGATTCGAATTCATTAACGAAACGTTTCCGGATATTCGCGGTACGAAAATTCGTGGCTTTAGGGAAGAAGTTAAAGGCTGTACGGGAAATCCACTTGTCGCGAGCGGAGCGGCGTCGATTTTTGTAATCGACAGTGCGAATTTGCATGGGTATGAAGGAAATTACCTTTCTTTAACTGCGCCGTTTTTACGATCGCGGACAAAAAACGCTGAAACATCCTTAACGAAGATTTAAAACGTTGTAAAATCTGTCATGCAATATTATATTTAATATTTTTTAGCCGCGTCGGCAAACTTTCTATGCATTTCCTGTATTTTCATTTGTGGACCGGAAGTTTTAAAAGCGGTTTTATGGAGTTAAGATGATGCCGAACACCGACTATCAATTTTTGTAATACCGACCTCGTTTCGTGACTTATATTTCATAAAAAGGCAACTTTTACGATCCACACGCATACGTCTAAACATTCTTGAGGTGCATTAAATAAATGTCAAATTGAAAAATACGACACCGGCCGTCGCAAATATGCAAAATATGGAAATATACGACTCCGCGGGTTTGTTTCGAACTCGAGTGGTCGATTTTCTTTTTCACCTTATACCGAATTAAAACGTAACCCGTTCGATTCAAATTGTTTTGTTTGCAGCATCGTCTTTTAATTTCAGCGATTTCAGTGCGTTAGTTTGCAAGGCGCGCGTGTGTCGTGTGAAAAGGGCAATGACCCGCAGAAGGGGAACCTACACAAAATTGTCCCATGAATACTTGAACGATTCTTTGTGAACAGCGCCGTATCAATGATTCACGCATAATTATACGCGTCTTTATGTGTCATTTTTGTCGCTGACGTGTGGCAAATTTCGTATCCGGCCGGTCTATATCCCCGCGAGAGTCGCCGAGATATTGTCGGACTTTCTATCCTCGCACGTGAACTCACGTTTAAACTCAACAGGAGACAACGAAATTACACTTTGCATATAAAGAAAATAAGTACAACGAAGAAACGACGCAAATAACAGTTTGCAAAACTTATGAATGCATCAGTTCGATTGCTTATTTTTCCTGTTTTGTTGCAACGGACGAAATGAAATATGCAGCGTTCGCAAAACTGCGATCGGTTTTTTATATTAAATGCGTTTTGTCAGGGAGTGCAGAGTAATCGGATATCGTTCATTTCTTTTTAATTTGTTTACAAGGATGATGTAATCTCCTTCGTATTTCGTGAGTTTGATGAGTTTTCAGGTGTGATTTAGAGTTGCACGTTTGGTCGGTCAAATTTCGTTTTAATGGTACCCATCAATCGGCAATTTATGTCGTTTATGCATATCTGTGTGTTTTTAAATAAACAATGAAACCATTTTTAGTTTATTATTAAATCAATATATTAAGTACTACATTTTCGAAAATCCAGTTATACAACCCCAACATTATGAAAACATCGTTATTTAGTACCAATGCTTATTTTTATTTTCAATGTTATATTAGAATGTCTATATATCACCAAATATGCAAGTCGCAAAATAATAATTTTTTTATCTATATCCGCTTTTCTGGACAAACAAGCAAAATCGTTCCACGGCAATGATTAGCGCAGAGCAAAAAGCATTGTGAACACTTTGGGCCAAGTTATTTCCGCGCGTTGTCAATTGTCCATTGGCCGTGTTGCAAATTATGCGAGTCACACCTAATTGGCACTGACCGCGGGGTCATGTGTGACACGCGCGTGACCGATGTACGCCACTACGTGTCTCAGAGACGACGCGGCCCTACGTGACAAAACGGCGCGCGAGTGAGCCCGCTGACAACACACGGACACAAGCGCCGCTAATACATTCGCCTCGTTTTTTCGGTCGCGCATTTTCGCGTTTTACTTTCGAGCCGATGTATTATTTATCGAGTCGGTTAACCCGGCATTTTTCACGGGCTTTTTTTCCGCCGTGTTTTCCCTGCGCCGATGTTAATTCGCTTATTGGCATTCGGTTTGTTTGTTCGATCGTTTGTTTGTTTGTGTGCTTGTTTATTTATTTTGCTCCGCGCTTTTTTTCATTTTCGTCCCGGATTTACGGTAAGATAATTCGCGCGAGCATTATAACGAGACGCGGATTAATAATTCGACGCATAATAACTTGAGTCGCAAACGTTGTTTAATTGTATTTGCAAAATGCAAATGCAGGCACGTCAAAGAAATTTATATAAATCATTAGTCGTCTCGCCGAGATAAGCAGTTTGATGCGTTTATCTTGATTGCCGGTGCAGTTACGGCGTATTCGCAATTTTGAGATACGATGCAGCTTCGGATGCAGCGCAGTTCATTGTCTTAGAAATATTAGTCGGAGTCGTTTGCGAAAATTAAGCCAGGTGAACAATTGCGAGGGATTAACAAAAATTTCACGGGTCGGATTTTTTGCTTCGACGTAAACGAGCGTTGCTCAAGATAAGTTACAAGTTTTGTAAAATGTTAATTTCGCAGATGAAAATGCAGGTATTTTATCCCGGCAAGTTGCCGTTTAAAAAAGTCGAATAAACTTTTCGTTAATAATAGCACATTATGCTGCAAGGGCGGAATTCGTGCGAATATTGACCAGGGTAAACAAACTTCATCCAACTTCACCCGAGTCAATATTAACACGAATAAATAAATATTTTTCATGTTTTTAAACATTTTTTATGTTTTTAAGACGTTGATCAACAACCGATTCCACCTTCTTTGAATTGTCTGAATGTTGTCATTTTTTAGGAGCGCAACTTCATTTTGAAATTTTTCAAAAATTTTTTACTTTTTGAAAAATTTTGAAATTTTTTGAAAAATTTTGAAATTTTTTGAAAAATTTTTCACCAGAGTGCATCAAAACCAGCTGACTTTGATGCACTCTGGTGAACTCCGATTCAGCCCTCAACTTCGCCTCGGGCTAAAAATCCACGTTGGAAATCATCAACTTTCCTCCCTAGTTGCTCTCAATATTCTATTTCATACTATTTCATTTCATCGCCTTTGGTACAAAATATACTATTATGACACAAGGGCTCGAAAAATGCCCTTTTTTCAAAACGCGCTAGGACGGATTTTCCGGGCCCGCGTGCCATAAAAGAATTTGTCATCGTGATTGCTTTTAAGCGCAAAATATCTAATAGGTCGCCCCCGAAAATTCAGCCCGACTGAGTTCGAGATTCAAGCTGGCCCATTTAAAACGTCCATTTGCGTCGAATCATCGTAAATTTCGGTCCGCGACGCGGTCAAGTTTGTCTGCTGGCGGATGGGTGACCGTGCGCAAAGTGGCCACGCAATTAAACATTTACCGCGTTCCGCGACACTTCGTTAACAAATTCATTTTGATGGGCCGCGCTTTTCCCCCTTCGTTTTACAAGCGATATTTTGTTACGCTGATTCGCAGTATTATAACCCGGGTGCGCGGCCGCGCTTTTTTTCGGCTCGCTCTGGGATACGAATTTATATGGTAATTACGTAATTTCGCAATTTTATTTACACGCCAACGTTATTTGACCATTTTTTACGCCGATTTATATACGCAAAATTATGTGCATCGCGGACGTATATAATTTCGCAATGGGCGAATTTTGCATTACACAAGCCGACTGTGTTGTTGCCTTTTTTTCGACCGCCCGCTTTCTCTGCTTTTTTTCGGCGCCAACGCGAAAATACGCAAAAATTAAAATTCGTCGTTTTTGTAACAGGGGAAACGCTGATCGATTCATTATTCAACCGGCCGATTGTATCGTTAATTGGCACTTTTTCGCGGGAGGCAGAAGCGCGCGGAAAAAAGCGCTGTCGCCACAGCCGCAAGTCGTTACAAAGCACTTTAAACAATATCATAACCCCGCGAATAAAATTTGCCATTCATCACTTGTATTTTTTAGTAAGTCACAGAGCAAGCTTTGTGAAGCGCGGCGCGCGTTCTCGTTGCGTGCGAAAATGCAAAAAGGGATGGCCCGGGGGAGCGGCGGGCCGGCAAGGGAGAAAAATAAAACGCGGGCACAAAAAAAACGTCGCAAAACAAAGTAACCGGTTTTTCACAAAGTTGTCGCATCTCTAATTATCACTTGCATTCAGCACGCGCGCGCGAATAATAACGCGAACGCATTTGTCGAAAAAATAAAAATTATCCGGTGAATCGCGGCAGAGTGGAAGAGATCCGCAGCGATTCTGTATACCGCGATGAAAAATGAAGGAAGGGACGAGAAATAAAGCGCGGGCGTGGGTGGCGGCTGGCGAGCGAATTGGGAGAGGGCTCGATTTTTTTCTCGTTACACTTCTGTGTTATTTGCTTTATGGAACGCCTGTTACAGATAAATATAATAGGCATTCATCGCAACGTATTGTCCCCGAGGAAGCACCGTGCGCGCTCGGGCCTTTGCATTCTTCTCCCCGACACCGCGAGCCTACGAACCCTCGCTATTTTCCTTTTTTTGCTTCTCTGTTTTTTTGTTTGTTTCGCCATCGTCACCACCAACGCGAGACGCGAGCCTCTCTCGCTCGCGCCCCCTTTTCCTCCCCCCTACCCCCTTTTCTCCCTCTCTCTCTCGTTTTTATTATTCCAGTTTTTGGAATTTTTCCAGTAGCGCCGGGCATTGTTTTCACGACGTGTCATTGTTGCACGCGGCCCTGCCACGCGCGATTTTCCTCCGGTCCGCGCGAACAAGCGCCACAGGAAAACGCACCCGATGACTGTGCCGAATGACTCCGGGCAGTATTGATTCCGGCATCGTTTCGCACCAAACGAAGGACGCGCGACAATGACTCCGAGGGGCCGGTTCCCCCCTCCCCAACCCCGTCCCTTTGACGCTTGTTAGTTTCCATTCCGCCGCGAGAGACCGATCACGCGGCGGTGGCAACACGCGTGTCTCAACGAGCCGGCGCGCCGTCAATCGCCGGTGCCATCGATCCCGATTCCCCGAGCAAATTGCGCCTGAAACGCCCGAGATGTATTACTTTGTGTACGACGGCGTCGAGCAAACTAAATATCGAGCGTCCGTGGACTCGGATTGTAAAATTTATGAAGTTGCGCGCGGTGTAAAATTGGTGCGGAAATTTGTGTTTTATGCGAACGCTGTTACGCCGTAAAATTAGAATGACGCGTTCGCGAAGGCGCAGGCAAGACGGCGGATGTTGCGGCTTTAATGAATATATGTAAAATTGCGGGTATTTATTCGATTTGCCGTAGTAAATTTTGGCAATGCAAATCAAGGTGAACGGTTACGAAGGTTGCGTGGCCATTTTTTGTGTTTTTGGTACAAAAACGGGAGTTTTGGTCGAGTGTTGTCGTACTGCAAATTAACAATTGGGTAATGTGGTTATAATTGGTATGGCGATGAATAAAATTGGAGGCTCGAAAATGTAACGTAAAACTGTTGGCTCACATTTCGCTTGATAACACACGCAGTCGCAACGTTTTATACAAACACACATTTTTAATGATGGCGCATGTTTTTATTTCCACGCGTAATTAAATTGTGTAAACAGCTACATAAATTACTTCATTGCCGCGAGGATGTCAAAGTAGTTTCAGTGCAAACTACCGCCGAACCGTAGCGGGTCATTCGTATTTATGTAGTAATATATTTTATTTCAAATTTCATCAAAACGTTGTTCATTAGCCTATTATTAATTATAACTTTCAAGATTACACGTCTCCGAGACCTGCCAACTTTTGTTGAACCGCAGTCAGAACAGATAATATTACGCATTTTATAGGATTTACCATGGTAATCGTGTATGATTAATCTGATCGCACACATCGCATGATTTATAACACTGAATTCAATCAGTTTTATATTTTAATGCGAAATGGGATCACGAAAAGGCAAACAGTCATTTTACTTCTGTAATTCAACTTTAATTACTATTGAATTCAAATTACTGTGTTCTTCTAGGTAATTATTATTAATTACTTATCAGAAATCGAATTAAATAAATGAACAATGGAATACGTTTTGACGTCATATAATCAAGTAAGTGAATTATTATAAATCTTGATTGGCCCTAGCAACAATAAGTCTGTCAATATCAATTTATTAATGTTAAATAAATAAAATGAAAGTGAATAAATCTCGTGGCACAAGAGGTAAAATAGGTAAATAATACTGACGTGTAAAAATTGTTGATGCTTCGACGTTCAATATATGATAATAGGCGACGCGTAACGTGATGCGGCAGTTAGAAAGTAACGCGTAACTAGTAAACGTAAATTTACGTTAATTCAGCGTGCGAAATGTTATTAATAAAGTAACACCGAGTAACTTTTACGTAAAAATTTGTATTTAATTATACATAATTATCACTTGCAATCGGGAAAGCGTTGAAGTTCGGCAAAGTAATTCAATAATTTGTTGCACTATTCATGTCTTTTTCATTAGTCAAATTGTTATGCAATTTTTTGTTAAAAACGTTTCCAATTTCATTGAAACATTATAATCATAGTTAATCAGTTACATTATTTTTTGATTACTTCACCACTTCTACAAATATTTTCTTAAAGAAGTTTTAATTAAAATATACATAAACCTAATGTCATGATAAAAACTCAATTTTAATTCCCCTGTGAAGGGCCGTATATTTAGGGTGCCAAGTAAAAATGTTATCATATTAATTTCATAATGTTTTATTTTTTCTTCATAGTATTAGTTTGATTGGTTTCTTGGTATAATAAATATGAATTTCCTGTTAATTGCCCTAGTAGAAACTGCCCGGGTATTGGCGTAATTTTGCCGGGGCCCGGCGTGCGACGCGTTACATCCCGGTTAATACCCCGGCAATTTCTACTAGGGTGAATACAAAAATGAAAAGAGACATTTTTTGTCAGTCATTGATTCTTCGTAAAATTTTGGAATTTTAATGATTTATGTAAACAATGTCACGTTTTGTAATCAATTTTTATTTTTCTGTTCGCATTGAGTTCTGTGAAATCATTTTTCAAATGATATAAACATTTCAATAATTGTTCATTATTTACGAATAGTAACTTATCAAAAAATGAGAATTTAATGAAACTTTAAAGTTGGGTTCTTACAATGTTATTATATCAATACCAAATTTTCAAGCAATTCGTCTTCGTAGTTATCTTGATATTCGATGTTAATGTTTCATTAAAACACATGAATAATGTCACTGTATGTATATCCTTTTTCAGTAATTTTAGCATCTAATAACTTGGCTTTTAAGTATACAAAATGCTTGAAAATTTGGTAAATCAAATAGTAGTCTTGAAATAAAACATACTTAAAGTTTCATCGAATTCTCATTATTGTAATTTAAGGGGAGGTTCCCTTGGAATTGGCCGAAAAATAGGCAAACTTTGACATTTTTTTATGGGATGGCGAAAATACTTACGAACTTCCCGTTCGGTTAGTTCTATTCTTTAATTATTGAACAACAAGTTGAAATTTTGTCGAAGTAAAAAACCAAAATGGCGGCATAAAATGATGGCTCGCATGGACTGATGTCATTGCTCCACAACTTCTAGTCCTCGCCCTCTGGTGGTGAATTGAAATCAGAAATAT
>JABFPB010001677.1:0-23842 GCA_022817645.1 Ceratoteleas bidentatus | reverse complement strand
GAATATTATAGACACCAATTTGGAGTGAAAATTTCACACTTCAACACTTTTTTAACACCTAATTTTTAACAGTGTATGGAAAAAAGATTGTTTGGTTTCGTGGGAAGGAACAAGTGAGTGTGGAGCTGTTCTGATTTTATTTGTCACATCGATGTAGTATAATGCAATATCAAGCGAACAATTTATTTACAAATATTACACGCGGAATGATACTTACAGGTCTTAGGACGAAAGTATCACGGAGTATTTGAGATGGAAATTAATGAACGGGTTTAATTGCTGTTTACGAATTGATCACCTTTTTTTTATAAATGAGAGATGAGATTTGAACATTAACCCCTTTTAGGAATTCAGTAATTTTCATTATTACTGTAGCAAAGTAATTGTGTGAAACGAGAGTAATGTTTTAATTAATTGAACCAGTTAGAAAATGAAAAATAAAGAAAAAAGAGAAATTTGAAAGTGTGTTTATAAATTTTAAATATCGTTAGTGATTCACATTTGATATATTTAAACTATTAGGAAATTATTAGATGGCGCTGTCTGTTAACAGAATATAAGGGATTACCATTTTAGTTTGAATAATTGTTAATGATGCATGAAATTACTACTTTGTCACGACCACGAATCTGTTTCTTCTTCTTAATTTCGGATTTCAATACTTCATACAAGGACAAATATTCATTCACCTTCGCGACTCGTGTGCAGTTACAATATGTAATCTTATTGTATCACTCATCGTTACCGTTGAAGCAAACAAGTGAACGAATCGAACAAATTTATAACTTCATCAACACAATTCCATTTTCGTCCGGTTTTTCGCAAAAATTTGCATGAAATGTTCGCACTACTTACGAATCTAAAAATTTATGCGTATATTCCATACAAATTGTTCATGCAAAAAAAGTAGAAAACTTGTCGTTATTTGCGACGAAAACAACTAATTTACCAATATAATCCTTCTCATATCAAAATATATGCAAGACCAAATATTTTAACTGACTATACACACGAGCCGACCTCCCGCTTGCGATTTCTTTTGACAATTTTATTATATTTACAATGCCATCGTGTGTTAAGATAATTTATCGTATACTCCTATGCGTCACATATTAACAACGTGAGCACACGTGTTTCATTCGTCTTCCGGATTCGGTGGACAGCGTAGACACCGTTGAATTGAAAAATGAAACTAGTGGAACATGTTAGAAAACATACTTTCATTGTTTACATTTTGTTTTGATGTAAACAAATATTTTGATGATAAACAGATCATTTATTATGTAAACAAACTTTTTGTTTGTCAAAATTCTAAACGAGTAAATATTATTTGTTTATATATATGAAATGTAAACAAGTAATATTTACGTAAACAAACCGATTTTCACGATTCTATCGTAAAAGTATTCATAAAATCACAGTAAAAGTAACTAATTCTTGTTCGCGAAAAATGTCCAAATGTTTCGTTGTTCATTTCCCCGTTGTTGACACTTACCTCGACGGACATTCACGCAACTTTTAGTACCGGTCTTAAGTTTAAGACGCTTCCCGCCAAATCGCAAAGACGATAGCCAAATCACTGATGTCAGTCCATTGGTTAAACGTACGGAAAGAATAAGTCGAACGCTCGTAATCTTCCATTTTTGTTCAATAAAAAAATTTCTTATCCGTAAAATTTCCATTTCGTCTTGAAGAAAAAAAATCATTTCAGCGAAATTCATTTTCGTATACCTTCTCTGGAAAAATGTCTCGCGTTACTCTCCCCGTCGTTTAGTCACCGATCAAATTTAACAATATATCGAAGCTCGCCATTTAGTAGGATTTCCTTGAAATGAATTACCAAAGCTGGTTAAACGTTTATCCTAGTGAGGAACCGCTAAATTGTTCACATTGGCGGAGATGCCACGTTCGTTTTTGTCCACCCCGAAGCCCATCTCTAAGCTCACGTCTACCATCTCAAACATAAAAAATCCGAAACTTGCACTGAGAAAAATAGTTTGGTTGATTTGACTAAGCAGTTTAATTTTAAAATCAAATCAATCCCATATTTTGTTAGTTTTACAAAGAAAATCCTATCAGCGAATAATATTAAGTAATATTCTAGGAATATTCCTTGAATATTATAATGTTCCAGAAATATTCTTAGAATATTATTTAATATTATTCGCTCAAAGGTACTTTACTTATTATAAAAATGTAAGTACATATATGATCAATTGAAAACCTGTAGAAAACATCATTTTGAATTTACGTATGTCATTTATCGAACAGTTTGGTCAATTTCTCCAACGTTTAGTTAAGTTAACCAAACTATTTTCTGCTTGTGGACAAAACCGAAGCGCCCGGACAAAATCGAACCGGTCTCTCGACCTGCTGTCTTAGTCGATTAAATACGAAATCGAAGTTGTACCCAGTACAATAATAATTAGCGCAACAATATTTAACTTATGAATTAATTAATTAGTCAATCAATCAGTGAATTATATTACAGGCACTGAGCTCGGACTGCGCGCGCCAGGTGGCGCTGTTTTACCGACTTGATTGGCCGGACAAAGAACCAATTGCGGTAATGCAATGAAACGTAATCGCGCTCGTGTGCGATTTGAGGTCGATTCATTTGCGTTTCTGTTAATAAAGAAGAAAAATCAAGAACATTCGTTGCGAGTCATTCAGCGCGCAATTAGCGCGCGATTGGCTGAATAGCCCGATTGAAGCTTCCATTCACAAACGATGTTTTATTTAGCTAATTGTCTAATTCTTCAATTTCTCGAGCGCTGGGCAGAACGAAATTGAATTTATTACCGCGGTCATAATATATGGATAGTGTAACCAAAACGAGATCGGTTTATTGCGAATAAATTTGTTTGTTTTGATTGGATCGTAATTCGGCGAGGTTAAAAATGGAGGTACATTGAAGTTATCATTGTTTCGCGATCGACGGGAAATTACGCTTACTTATCCTCGTTATTTTACGGGTTTAAAATAGAGGCTTTTGGTATAATCGACGGGCATCGCAAATAAACTGTGAAGTTTGGAGATTTTAGGGTAGAGGGGTGGTGTTTCTCATTGGTTTACGAGTCATCAAATAGGTTCGCTGAACCTATTTGAAATTGTTTAAAAATGGATCTAAAACGGCAACTGCACGGGAAAAAAGGGTTTGTCAAATCAGAAAAATGTACTTTGTAGTTTTAATGTTTTTTACTTTATGTTTGGTCACACGGAGAAAAATGTTTGGTTGTGGCAACCAAATTTTGGTTGTCATAACCAAATAATTTGGTTAATTTTTAGCCAACCAAATGATTTGGTTATAGCAACCAAATATTTTGGTAATCAAGTTTTGGTCGGAGGAACCAAATGATTTGGTTGCAGCAACCAAATTATTTGGTTGAAGTAACCAAAAATGGATAACCAAATGTATTTGGTTGTCGACGACGGACTTGCCTGATGAAGCTGACGAAACCTAACTAAAACGTTTGGTTGCTCCTACCACATATTTGGTTGTCACCACTAAATTGCTACAACCAAATCATTTGGTCGCAGTAACACAATCTTTTTTTCTCCGTGTTATGAATTGAGAAGATTATTTCTGAGTAAAATTTGACCTCAGCTCTCATCTGTATTTGATAAAAATCCCTTCTAAAGAATACACACCGGGTTATGAGCTTACACAAAATAAGCTCTTGATATGCACTCTATATAGCCGTAAACGCGAAACAACAGATAAATAACCGGATTACCTAGACAGTGATTCGTGTTAGAAGATAGATTAAAGTTTACCATTCGCGTCAAAATCCAGATTTTTACATCGAACCAGCCTATGGAGGAACAGATCATTCCCAGAAACATAATGCCGAGCGATCTAGTTGTAATAGTGAATTCCGTTATGAATGGCTCAATACCTGCTCAAATGCTATCCCCAGCGAGTCAGTGACTAAGCCGCATGTTTGGCCAGTAAATCTTTTTGACTTGGTTAACTATGTCTCCGGAACACGAATTCCGCTGCAACACTGTAACCTGTAATTATGTAGGAGCCCGTTCGGAATTAACAAGCAAAAAGTAAGGAAAAAGCGGGCCATTTCGCAGGTCAAGGTCACCGCGCGGAGTTACCCCTCTCGCGAGCCCGAATCTCCCGTTGGAGCACACGTCGTTCCCCCGAAGATTCACTGCCATTATTTAATTCTGGTCCGAAGACGACCTCTTAATTTTTCGGGCCAGTTCCATTTAAATTCAAATTAATATCGCGTCCTACCCAGCGTCTGGTTTGATTTACGCGCGGTCTCAGCATCCGAGAGAATTTCGTGCGGATCGGCGGCGGATCCGATGGTGACGTGTATGTGCCCAGGCCGAAAGTAAGAGAGATAGAGAGAGCGAAAAAAACGTACTAGGAAAAAAAGGAGGATCGCGCGGAACGAGCCAACGGGAAAGCAGGGTTGGAGCGATCACCCGCAGGGTTGAACAATGGCCGGTAAAATGCGGTGGACCACCCCTTGCAGCTCGCTTTTTGAGCTGTCAGCCGAAGAAAATACCGCTCAACAGTGGAGGCGCCCGAAAGTCAATCCGAAGAAGTCAAATATGGCACAGAGCGTCGTGTTTCACCTGCTTTGGGCCGCGGCCTTGGAATTTCTCTCGTTCTCGGAAAAAGCCCAAGAAAGAGCGAGACATGTCGCCGGGACGATTGTCGAGCGTTTTGAATAATGCGCGGCGCTCAAATGAGCCGGACTTGTTTGTTTTTCCCGTATGCAAATCGCGCATTCTTCGAGCGTCGTGTCATGCAATTGAACGTATCATTGCGACTCACCTTCGTCTTTATACGCGAATCGTTACGTTCAACGCACCGTTCTCGCCTTGTAACATATTGTGCTGCACCTGAAGGCAAACAGCCGACAGCGGACATTTGATTATTGAAAGGTCAGGGACGCGTGGCATTTGTTTGCGCGCTCGTTCGTTCTTTGATCCAGTTGACGAGAAAACACGATTCAAAATGGCCTGCTGACGCGGGACGTCACGCTAATGGCGTATGACACTCGAATCAGATACACAATTCGTTTGCGCGGGTGCTTGATTGGTTGCTGTTCCATGATTAATGATCGAACCCAATCAGCCAGCGTGAAGAAGCGTGTCGTTGTTCACTCGACGACGGCTGAGCAAATAACGTTCTACATGAATAACGCCGTCGAGTTTAATGTATTCGTTGATACCGGCATTCGGGAAAACGCTCGCCGGTGATCGCTACATCCCGGCGAAATTCACTTAATGCGATGTGCGATTTTTGCGCCGAGTGAGCAAGCCGAATAACTGTCACTCCGTCGGAACGCACTTTCTTCGCCGGAATATCAAAGCACAATGCCACAATTAATACGTTCGTAATTTCGAATCATTGTTCCGGCGTTACGCAATCGCATTGTACGCGTGTAGAATAGACATTAATGAATAGCAAATTTTCCAGCGAAAAAATTTGATGATGATTCAGACTTGAATTCCATTCACATTTCAAAGGATTTTTTGTCATCTTCGGCGAAAGAGTGATACAATGGGGACCCATATGGCTAGTCACCATTAACCACCTTAAAAAGGTTAGCGTTAAGGAGATGATGGATACGGATTTTTTAATGAAGTCATGCGCAGGGAATTATTTTATTCATGGGATGCAATTAAAAATAGTTTTTGTAATAAGGTTCTGAATTGACAGGGTGATATTTCTTTTGTTTTGCGCGATCGGTTTTATTTCTACGAAAATGCTCTGTACTTTATTGTCTTGCAATGTTATCAGTTCAAATGGATCGTAAATGCTATTAATGCGAGCGTAATTTGTTAGAAATATATCTACCCCTGTAAACCATTGTATTTAAATTAAAAAAAAGGATCGCGTGTACTTACACCTGTGCTCGTACGTCATGAATAATTTGTAACAAGTAGTGCAATCAATAAAGAGATCGATTAACAAGATACGTTATCACAATGGAAATCGTAAATAAGAAGGCGTAAAATATTAATTGTAACGAGCAAGTAAAATGGTTCGGAAGAAACGGAAGTCGACAAAGCAGGTGCATCGGGGTGTGCTTGTGCATTACGCAGTGAAGACTCTGTTTTATCTGCAGTCTCAAGAAAACTGCCTTTTAGAATCACTGAGGATATGATTTTTGTATTTACGAGTTGATTGTCTACTTCATTGTTCGGCTTGAAAAACTTACACAATATTTTTCAAACAATATAAGAATTATACCGCGACAAATATACTTCGAAACAGGATTTTCAAAGATATCCTCAAAATCATCAACATTGTTTGCACAGAACATGTAAAAACTTTTCCGCAATAAGGAATCAAAGACTGTTATCCCTCCACATAAATTATTAAAACATTCGATTTTTCAGTATAAAGCCACGTCAGTAAAGTACCATTTTTGAATCTGTTTGCAAAAATTGTACTCGCACTTTTTTGTTGTTACCAGTCGATGTTCTTACAAGCGTAAGAATATGTTTGATTGTATAGGCGGCATTAAATTTCGTGTTTATGCAAATGTACAGCATGCATCGCACTATCGTATTTTGAGTCGCAGCTGCGACTGCGCGAAGGTGAATATGCGCGTAAGGGTGCCATAATTTTCAACGGAGGATTCCCGCGCGACCTATGGTAACCGAACACCCGATACAGAATTAGCAGTCGGATGTCCGAGTGCATAAAAAATACATGGATTGACGGCCTCTCAGTGGCTCTTAATTGATAACCTAATAATTTAACGATAATCGCGTTAACCCGATGGCCTCTTGACTAGTAATATGCATAGAGCAGCTCCGTGTTACTCGGTGTTACGCGACTCATAAAGTACGAGATTCTCCAGAACGACGTAGCTTTAATGAATTTAACATTAATAAGATTGCGCCTATGAGTTAAGCTTCGAAGATGAAATGTTTTATTTACATTGAGTGTTTGGTACGCGTATTGGTAAAGTGAATCGTGCGAAATAAGAAGGAAATTTATTGGGCTTAAATTCGCATTATTTATGATATTTGCCCTTTCGATAAAAGTGAAAATTAAATTACGTTTGCCCATATGAAGGAACGATCAGAGTCAGCTTTTAAAAAGTTGCGAAAAATTACTCAATAAATTGAAATAGGCAAGCTTTGGCTGAATTTCTCGCAGTGTATGATAGCGAAAATGCGCGATCATTATGAAAGTTTTCTGAAGATACAACTATAATATTTCGATAAATCACGGAGTTAAGTATGCCTTCCGTACTTTCCAATTTCAAATATACGATTCTTATAATTAGATAGTAGGCATTATTTTTTCACGTATCACATATATCACACAATTTATTCATTCTGCCGCCGGTTTTATGAAGAAAATTGGATAATTATCCAGCAGAACACAGAAATCTGAGAAACTGTAATCCTTTATTAATTAATTGAATGACGAAAGAGGCGAAGTATTAAGATGAAAGTGAAAATTTAATTCCCAGGATTGAACATATTAAGACATGATTTATGCAATGTGTACTTTGTATAATTATATATACTTTACCATTTTTTTTGTAATATTCAACATGTGAAATTGCAAAGTGATTAATAATCCATTTTGTACTTATATACGTTTATTCCGTGAAACAGATTACCGTGGAGAGCTTCTTATCTGATACTTAGCATTTAAGAGTTTCGTTTCACACTGAAGAAGCTACTTGTGACACACGAAGCAGTTTACCTTCCCATGCATGGGAAATATTGCACTGTCCTTTCAACTGCAACCTCCTGTGACACGATGCTCAGGAAGCTGCAGAGGAGATATGCAACACATACTCACTTCGCGTAGTTCTACGTTTTCAGTTGTACATGCGTGTGTCCACTTATGAGAAATCTTTATTACATGCAAAATTATTATCACATGTCAGATTATTTGCAACAATAAATACATTTGAAAGCTAATTCCACGTTATTAAATAAATAAAAATACCAATTTTTTATATAAACTGCTTCGATTTCTGCTTGCTACACTGAAACCGACGTATACGAGAAATAAAAACCAAGTCAGGGCTGGCCGAAATCTTGCTACAGCTGAGATTAATAATGTGGTAAGTTTGCATCGAATGGACTTTTCTTACTTTGGTTTTCGGCTTGATCTTACGCTTTTTTCATTTTTCATTGAATGCAACGATTACTTTTACGAGTTGGAACAAGTTTTATGAATAATAAAGCAAAGAATGTAACATTTTTATTTCGGCGTCGAAAAAACGTGTTTCGGTAGTTACTTCGTCATTTAGTGTCCATCTCTCAAATTATATTTCCGCATATATCATTTCATCTGGAGTTGATTCATATTTTTGTGACTATTTCATCAATTAGTCAAGCTTTTCAGAACATGTTCCTTATCGTGTTCGAAACCCTCTTATACTACTTTATTGCCTTCGAATAATAATATTAATTTCGTCAATCCTCGCTTCCATCGTGACTCTTTTAAAGATTTATGAACTGCCTTCCGCCGTTTGTCATTCAAATAAATGAAAAAATAAATGAAAACCAAAACTAATTACGTGCTGCAATGCGTAAAAATGCATTATTATTATGAAAAAAGGCGAGTTTGAAAAATCTTGCGAGCACGAACGTTCGCACTCGTTACGGGATACAAACTCGCTCAGATGGTGAAGATTATGCGCACGTCGTATCTCCACAGTTATTACGATAAAAGATTTTTTCCACTCATAAATAACGACAGGGTATGCTGTAACCCCCGCCGTGAGGCAATTCCGCGTGCACGGACGATCGCATTCGTGGCATAAACACACGCATATCTGCATAGAACACGGCTTGCTACATTAGCACCCAGAGTCAACGTTGCGCCCTGTATCTGATTCATCCGATAATCGTGTCATGATTCGAAGATGGCGTGTTGGCTTTAATGTAACTGCACAGAAAGACGTAATTACGTTGCGTACAATAAGCCAAAGTGTCAAACGCAACGTACTATGAACTAATTAAATCTTTGCATGACTTCGATTTAATGACACGATAGTAACTGATCGCGTGAGAAGAAGCATTATCAACTTTTTCGATTGTCTTTTGATAACGTTCAATTTTCCTTGCATTTCATGCAGAGTGTGTTGCGTTAGCTTCGTCAATTCAGTTACCAGTTTTCCAAGTTAATTTCATCGAACGACATTCAAAAAAGGAAACGGAAGTTTGGACTTTTACACTCTGACAAGATATTCTGAATATTAATATTGGTAACGAATCGTTCGTTGCAGCGAAATTCAAACTGAAACACTACACTCAGAGAAGAGTGATCTCAAACTTTCTGTTTAACCAATAGCAAAAAGTTTTGTCACTATTTGCAACAGTACAATCCCTATCATGACTTAAATACGTTTGCACTACTGTTTAAAGGTTATTTTTTAGGATCGGATTTCTCTCGGTGTAATTTTGTTCTGTTCTAGACATTGGTCATACACCGATTCTCTACAATACAAATCTCACACGATAACTAGTCGCGTTTATGAGATGAGAACTGGAGTCTGTCGAAAGAGAGACCATGCTGACAAGAACTGGTCCTTTGGATCTGAGAAGAAAAGGATACGAAAATCGTGGAGCAAACCAAGGCCCCGTAAACCATATACAAATAAGATTGACTTTTTTCTTTGCCAAGTTGGCGCGCGAGGAACCAGCGAGCCACTCCCGGCTCGTGGGCGGATCATGTCCCATAAATACTAGCGATGTAAACACGGGACCCCGATGTTTGGCATAACTTGGGTTCATCGTTTGATGTAAACCTTTCGCTAAGATAAACTTGGCCCGCGCACAATTACGCTTAGGCACGAATCGCCATGTAGCTTCGTGATATGAATTAATAATTTCTCGCGCTTGGAACGTCCCGCGAATCGATAAACTTCTGTTTAACTGAGCTTGACACTCAAGTAACACGGAAATCTGCATTGATAAATTTGAAATATTTATGAGGCAAGCCAAGTGTCTTTCCCGCGTACTGCCGAAATAGTGCTGATAAGAGCAAGTATTGCGATACTGGTTATAGTCAAGTATTTAGATATGTGCGATATTTTGTTTATTTAAATTTATTTAAATTCTCTTAAGGAAATTCCCTTAAGGAAAATTGAAACATCTTTTAATAAACAAATAAAAATATTTTTTATATTTGGGGGAAAGATATTTCAATTTTCCTTAAGAAAATTCATTAGGGAATTTCCTTAGGGAAGTTCCTTGAGAAAATTCTTCAAGGAAATTCCTTAAGGAATTTCCCTAAGAATTTCAATCTGGGATCCCGAAATGCATGCACGGATTTCATATTTAATATAATATTTTATAAGTGTAACAACATGGAGGTAAAAAAATGTGCTAATGTTTCGATAGAAAATCTGTTGTTCTCACGATTGTAGGTGGTCACGCAAAGGGTCAGGCAAAAGGATGGCAGTAATATGGTATTAATATGGAACTGGGATTGCATTGATGACTCAGCCTGTTGGAAAAAGTTTATCACAACGTTATAATACATCGAACTTACTTTAAATCGTATATTAAACTTAATTTCATGTAATCTGATTCATTCAATTGAAAGTTTGACAAATAATACACCAACCCAACGTCAACTTCAGTTTTTAAGAGAAATGACAAATTAATTGGCTCACTTCACTATTATTTTGAGTAAATAACTTTTTATATATGTATTTCATTGCCTTGTGTTTCATATGATGCTTATTTTCATGAAAGGTATGTATTGATAGTACACAGTAGATTCAATGAATATACATTTTTCCAAACCGATTTCATCTTTGGTTGGGTGAACATTGTTACTCGATATTCACAAATCCTTGCGATCTACACTTGATTTCATTCAGAAATAATGTAAACTGGGCCAAATTGTTGTTAAACAAACCAAGTTATTTGGTTAATGTAGCACTAATCAAACGTTGGGTTAACCTTATCCAATTATTTGGTTGCTTACATTTGGTCAACTAAACGAAAATATTTGGTCAACTGAACCATACAATTTGGTCAGTTTTACGAATAATTTAATTATATGAAGACTGCTAGTTGAAAAATGAGAAATCCAAATATTATAATTATAATAAATCAGCTATTTAGGCATTTTACGTATCTAATGTTATAATGTTTTGAGATATATTTTCTTTTTGTCAGTTGAATGAAGTAAATATAATGATTTCTGATCAACAACAGATCTAGTAAATAAAATTCTGAAAATTTTGTTATTTAAAAAGTAATTAATTCTTAAATATTTTGTGTTTAAACAATGTTGTCAGTTTTTAAAAATAGGGAAAAAATAATAATCAATAAAAAGAGTTTTATACAAAAGCAAACTATTTTCTTTATAATATAAAAGTTGAGTTGGATGCATGCGGATCTATTTGGTAAAACGGATTAAATGATTCGGTCGAGCGAACCAAATTATTTGGTCAATCAAATTGACTCGTTTACAACGGTTTAATTAATTTAACCAAATATATAGCTGAATTAACCAAAATATATCTTTGTTTCTATGACCAATTTGTTTAAACAAATTATTTGGTCCAAATAAGTAAATTATTTTTCTGGGAGTACACTACTATAAAGTTTGGTATTTTATCTAATTATCTATTTTTATCTGAATTACGTAATAATATAAGGAGGAGTTCGAAGAGTATTTTATCATAATTGCTGTTTTTCGCGGAGTTCAAGTTTTCCGGGTTTAGGATAGGCTGAAGTTTCTTACACCTTATGTCTTTCAGAAAAAAAGAGAAAATATTTTCAATAAAAAAATATGTTTAACCAAAAGAAAAAACATTAAATCAGCAGAATAGTGACAATACACAGTGGCAATACACAATAATAATGTTAAATATATGTTTTAAACTTAAATTTGTTTCTTCAAAACTTGCACTTATAACTTTCTTATTCCTAATCCTAAATTACATTTTTGTCGTCATATGGAAAACTTTCAGTTTCACTTTCCAAATTCTTTGTGTTTAAATATAACTTTGACTGATGACCATGTAACTGCATGAAGAGAATGATCATTAGGAATGGTGTAAACTCTTCCGCAATAAATTATTCTTACTCGAAACACAACGCAAATTGTACAACTGGATTCTACATACGTGAGCATCAGTTTTAACTATAAGAACCTTTATTCACGGTCTGAGTAACTAGTAGCAGCGAATCATCATAAATAAATTCTAAGTACGATACACTATTAGCGTGCCGCTTGCTTCCCACGTACAGATTTACGAGAGAATATGTTGTGAATTTATTCTCAATAGTTTTTCAAATTGCGCATTCTAATTGCAAAATAAAGTTGTTCAATTATCAAATATGATAACTGAACAACAAAGAGACTCGGTAAACTAATTCAATACACTGAGAAAACTAAGTGGTAAGAAATCGCCATTTAAGTGGTAAAATCTTACCACTTGAAGTGGTAAAACCTTAAATGATATATTTATTAACATTTTGTTAGTTGGTTCTTATAAAAACGGGTTAATTTTTAATGTTAATGAGTATTGAATTAAACAAATTAATTGTGAAGTAAATTCAAGCTAAAACTATAATTTAGCGATACTAAAAGTTTGAGGTTATGGTTCATTATTTATTAAATAACATTTCCTATAATAATATTTATGATTCCAATCAAGGTATCGTATCCTTAATAGTATTTAATACATTACTAGAATTTTTTAATAAAAATTGTTCATTAATACTGTAAATGAAATATATTTTAAGGTACCACTTCAAATAGTAAAGCTTTACAATTTGAAATGGTGACTTTTACCACTTAAGTGGTCATTCTTACCACTTAGTTTTCTCAGTGTAACATATTTCGACATTTCGCCAAATTGGAATGCGTTTGATTTTGAGGTTAGGACCATTTTTGCGATATTTACATTGCATACTGTAACTTACATTGAGAAAATTAATTGATAAAAACTGCGAAATACCTTTTACGATATATATCGTAAAGTGTACGAATTTTTCGTAGCTTCTACGATATATATCGTAAAGCATACGAATTTTTCGTAGCTTTTACGATACACTTTCGTACACTTCACGATATATATCGTAAAGTGTACGAATTTTTCGTAGCTTTTACGATATATACCGTAAAGTGTACGATCTTTTCTTAGCTTTTACGAATTAGTTTTCTCAGTGTAAATACAGTGAAACTGTAATTTCCCAATTCTTCTTTACAATAAAAATAAATACACCTCCAACCGGTGTCAAGTGCATTAAAATTTTGCATTCCTTTTTTTTACAGTGTCCCACAGTTTTACCGCATGAAATTAAACTGGCAATTCCGAAGATGAGCGATTATAATGTTTGAATTGCACATTTTCTTTCTCAAACACAGAACGTTATAACGCGATTTGCCTTTGGAATTCCACGGTAAGCGATGACAGGCGAACAATGGAGCTCACGAGTCTGCTTACGGGCCCCATAGTGTTTTCCAAATCTTCGGGCTGACCGACGATTGTTCATGGTACGCGTGAGTGAAACTGGCTTTCGAAAAACGAAACCGATCGACAGACGGCTAACAGTTTTACCTCTTCGTGGAGTCCGACTGATTTCTAAGGACCTTGGTAATTTGTTAATTCCATTGTCGCGCGGTAATTTGATACCTGACAGAACCAACTTCAAAGGGCACGCTCTCTAACCACAAGTGACGTTTATGTTACGTTGATACTTATGTTTATATTTTCCAGACAATAACTCCGGGAAAATTCGGCACGATTTATGTTAGCCGAAGAGATAGGGATGACAATGTAAATTATGCAGAGCGAAAAAATACTGATGATGGATGAGAAGTCAGGTACATTCTGAGATACGAGGGCAGCTTATTTTATGAAGAGATTCGGTTTTGAAATAAAGAATTACACATTTTCTATGTCATATCTGAAGAGGTGGTAATTATGGGCATTTTTTCGCGACGGATACTTCTGGTGACGTGATTACAGATTGCACCTAAAACTTATTCTTATGGTGTACGCGTATGTTATTTTCTTAATCGGACTGAAATGAACAAAAATATGCATTATGTGCTTCAGTGAATCAGAAGTTCTACTGATGTATGATTATATTCATTGGAGGGTACTTCTTTAGTAAATCAGCTTGTGTCACGTGACCGAAATTATAATCCTATCAAAAAAAGTCGTATTAGGTTGGAATCATTATGATTATGAAGAGTAGTTTTTGTTTTTTTCCATTGAATGATGTTTACTTAAATAGAACACCTAAACCGTATCATGTTTAATGATATTGGCAAAGACAATTTTCAATCTATCTATAAGTTATCAGTGATTGGTTGCATCTTTTGCAGGCAATTACAATACGAATACAAGTCCAGCCAACGTTGAAAAATACAGTCTAATTCCCCGTCGTTGTCGTATTAATTATATTCAGTAAATTAATAGCTGTCAACATTGCGCAAATACTGATTCATGTTCCTGATAAGGACTAAAATGTCTCGAAACAAAGAACAAGTGCGAGACGTTACTTTTTGACACGATTGAAACGCTTAGTTGGCAAAATGAGTTGCGAATGTACAGCGCACTTGTCATACACATCAGTTACTGCCGATCTAACCTGCATAATCAATAAACTGATTGACTTCGGCGTCGTGACCGTTATGACCATCAACGGCCGCAATGTAATGTGAAATTGTCCATTGTCTCTTGGACGAAAATTCTGAAAGAATCGAAATACAAGATAACGAGTATGTTCAATCAAGTAACGACATAGATTGTTATTTTACCGCGCCATTTTTCTCGATACCGACACCTCAACAAACCCAAAAAAAGTAACTGAAATGTCACTTTTTTACTTTGTAACCTAAAATAATTTTTGACACTTGAAACAAATTCATAACAAATTGTCCATCACTTTTTAATTTTTATGATATGATGAATATTTAATTCATATATTATATTTGCAACGCGATTCCGAGGATTTTACGAATGTTTAGTTACACGATACTCGAGTAGGATGTTGAGACCAGTTATTCTCTTGATTAACCTCACTTTTTCAATTTGTCATTTGTTATTGAAAATTTGACGGAGATACGAATCGTTCGTGAAAATGAATCAACAAAACCTAATGCTATTAATAACCGTTATCTACGCCGGAAGATACAACATTACTGACGTCACTGCCGGTCAACTACAAGCATTTCGCATTAGAGTATTCTGCACGACCCCTGGACGTTCGTTAATTAATTAGGTTAAAAGACGTTTAGCGAATTGATTGGCGGCGTGATAGAGGGACTTGATTTCACACGTTATTGTTAAAAACTATTATTAGCCGTGACAGTTAACTTACGACAACTACGATAGTGTTTAAAATTCAATAATTTTGTCTCATAAATTTAGATTGCTATTATGGGACAGAAGGGTAACGGGGTCCTTCGTCGGGGCAAATTTCATCATAATTGTACGTGATACCACACATGGAAATTAGGTGGCCAAGTAGGCAGTACAGATCCATTTAAAAATGCATAATTACCTATCAAGCTATCATCCACACACTGGCAGAAATGATTAAGTTCGCGCAGAGTAATCGTATTTTGTTTGAATTATGAACATATCACGTAAATAATTCTTTCGAGTAACCTATGTAGACCATGATGTTTGTTATGAACAATACTTATAGATAAAGTATTTTCAAAATCATTTATGGTTTTTCATTATAAGTTATTGTTTCTAACAAATACTTATAATGAAAATATTTAGTAAAATCAATCAAATTTATTTGCAGTTTTAGTTAGTTTTGTGAAACTAACCTAAATGTTTGGTTAATTCCACAATAACGAAAAGATTTGGGTTAAATCAACCACGTGTTTTCCGAGACTGGTACCAGATTCTGAATAGATAAAAAGGTTATCATTGTCATATCTAAAAAAAATGGGTATCATGTATTCGGAAAATGACACCTTACGGTACTGTTTTCAGTACTTTAAGTAGCAGATTACCGCTCGCATTTACGTTCCTATACATCAACAGAAAACGTCACATTTTTTCCTCCGTAAAGCGAGACAAAAGTCGGCAATTTCACACTCTAAGATGATCCTAGTCTGCGCATGCGCAGTTAGGTGCTTTGAACCACTAGGAAGCCGAAGGCCGTTTTTCGTCACGCTCGGTTCGTAGGCCAGAATGACATGTGTCTTTTCTCGCTGTACAGGAAAGAAACGTGGCTCTCGTGCGATGACAGGCAATCGCCTTCGACTCGTACTATTAACCTCGCCGTCCTCCGAAATTGTCAACTTCACATTCCACTTACAAAATACACTTTTTTTGCACCCAGCCTGTGTGTCTGTCCAGACATATAACATACCTCTAAAATGTAAAGAAAGCGAGTTAAAACATTACACATTGTACTTTTATTCTCACAATGTCAATTCGAAGGGTAAAAATGGCCCAAATGGTAACAAGAAGTTCTCCTTAAAACGCCCCAATTTTCCGAAAAACGTCATTTAAATTTTACTACAGTTGATTGAACTGAGTCGGGATGGAACCACCTTACACTGAGTACCTTCGGATAAGCTATTATTATGCTTAAAAATGCTGTAATGATCTTGCAATTTTAATGTCGCTGCCTTAAAGTGTTCGACGCCATGATTAAAAGAAAAAAACGCTGGAAGACATAAGATAAGAGCATTATTCTCAAGAAAGTTAATTTGAAGTGTCAAATCAACAAAAGGTTTGTCGTGGGTATGACCATTTGATCTGTTTGACGAACGAACATAGGTATTATAATTCAGGTTTTGGAGGACACTTAGAGGAAGGCGACAACATCAAAGACATCGGGAGATTGTATCGCCGCCCTGATTTCCACGCAATTGGACGCGGACAGGCGACGAGCCGATTGACTACATTCTGAGTTTCGGAGTTAAGCTATTGACATACAATGTCCTTTGTCGTGAAAACGTCAATAGACTGTCCCATCCAGGTAAAACGTTTCTTATGATGACATCGGGCACAATTGTGACTTTTATATTGTATTTATAACCCTGTCGTTCACGGTCACAAAGAAGTTGTGTGATTTATCGTTTTAACATTCTATAAAGCAAACAGGTGGAATTCGTATGCTTTTTTAATTGCGAATTACCCTCTTTTAATGCCCTTATAATGCAAGTGTTATTAACTAATACTATCATTGAATGTAGCTAAAGTGTGAAAGAAACTAATTGAACAAATTCGTCTCTTCCAAACTATTTTCCTATCTGGGTTTGGAATAGTAAAAAGTATATACTTTTTACTATTCCAAACCCAAATAGGAAAATTTTGCAATATTTGCAGCGTTTTATCGCAGTTTTATTGTATTATATCCAAATGGGCAATTTTTGTACAAACTTATGATGGTGCATAATTTTCTATCAGGGAAACTATATCCTGAAAACTGCAAATTGACAACTTGATTTGAAATACTTTATCATGAGAATGATAAAGTATTAAAAGTCTTCTTCTTGCACATAAAAATAAACGTTTTGGAATTACTGTTGAGAAATAAAGAACGAAAATGTCCAGTGTTAATTCGAAGTGAATCAATGTTAATATGCTGCGAGTAAAATAATCAGAACCAAAATGAGAAAGGTGACGAAGCAGCAATAATAAATCTGAGTATAATGAAAAAGAGACGAAGCTCCAAGTGAAAAAAATAGATAACGCGTGAGACAAACAAGTTTGTGTCATCGAAATCGATGCATCGATCATTAACTCATCTCATTTCGATCACAAACAGAACGTCAAATTGAAACAGTCTAACGCAGTGGACACAACAGAGCCCCATGATGATGCTTCGTTTCCCATTCGAACGATTACTAAGCAGCATCGTTCTATCCCGCTCGCTTGTTCTCAAGCAGCGAGATCCCGCAGTGTGACGCGGCAAGACAAATGACCCTGTGACATCGACGATATTACATTTAAAAACTAGCCTAATCGTCGGCGTGGCAAATGGAAAAAATGAATACGACGCCTGTATAATCGAATATATCGTTATTCCAAACGGCACATTCTGCCTTTTTTTCTAACGAAATTATGGATTTTCACGTTAAGGTAGTGATTTAGAAATTTAATTTCGTAACTCAAAATTAAAGTATCATCAAGCTAATCAAGGCTCTACTAAAATAACAAAGGTTAATCAAGGCTTTACAAAACTAACGAAAATTAACGAAACTGATGAAACTAACAAAACTAACAAAACTAACGAAATTAACAAATTGTTTCCTTACGAAACAGTTCCAAAAATCCTCCCAAAAATTTTGGATTTCGAAATTGTTATACAATTATAAACTTTATTAGTTAACTAACGAAACTAACAAAACTAACAAAACTAACGAAACTAACGAAACTAACAAAACTAACAAAACTAACGAAACTAACAAAACTAAAGAAACTAACAAATTATTTTCTTATGAAACAGTTCCAAAAATCCTCCCAAAAATGTTGGATTTCGAAATTGTTATAAAATTATAAACTTCACGTCTGAGCAACTTCATAACTTTTTTGCAACGTTTCTGCAACTTAAATTAAAAAATTACACAAAATTGTCTAAAACAGCGCCACTAATTTGTGTACTAATTGCTTCAACGTCGTTTCAACGTTGTTCTTCTGGACGTTATGCGAACCGCAGAGCAATTTTTCATTCGCCGTAAAAAGGGCTAACGACGCAAATAATATATTGTGAACGTGTCAAACCAAGCTGATAGGTAATTACCGTACAATGTATAGCGCGGTGTTTTCGCAATTTGTTTAAATTAATCACATGTATTAGCAGAAACGATAATTGTGTTTCACAATAAGAGCAAGAGCAAAAGAAGCGTATTGTCAGTATATACGGTGCTCTATGCTAGGGCTACAGTAGCATCTGATTTTCCGAGCGCATCGGCACGTGCGTAATGTTTTAATGGAGTTTGTGTAGCACGGCAGGCTCGGGACCGTGAGGCCAAGGGTGAAGTCGGAAACAGTTTACATACCATTTACTCTCGCCCTGTAAGCTTGGCAGCCCCTGTTTACCATACTGTATAAACTGAGATCTGGAATCTGCAGTACTTACGACGACACACACTTATTGGTTGCGATGATTAGAGGATCGCATCAGGAGTTACTGGCTTATCCTTTAGGCATTATTGACAAGATGAGAAAATGGTATTTTACTCGAAAAATCAGACTTTTCTGAATTAAAAACCTAATTCGATAAAATTCGGATAGAGGCCAGCACAAATGTATAAATTTCATCTTTTCCTGATTTTCAGGGCATATGATTTATATAAATCTAACCATAATGAGTAGATTTATATAAATTTTGTGTAAACATGATGTAAGATGATTATAGGTACCATTTACATAATACTCAATGACACATAACCTATAATTCCAAATTTAATTAAATTGGACTACAGTAAAAATAAAAATGTCTAAGTTCGAAAAACCTGAAAAAAGATAAACTTTTATTGTTTTTGGAATTTTTTCTTAAAAAAATTTATGTGAATGTAGCTGGACAGTGGTAAAGCAAACTGATGTAAATTTTATGCAATTTCTTTAATTATATGGTGGCCATCAGTATACCATGAAAAGTAAAGCGAAATTACCGTGAAAGGCAAATCGAGATTCTGGATTTATAAAAAGACGTAGATGGTATAAAAGCACGATGTCCGATGACGAACTTTTCGAGGTAATGACCTCCCGAGATTCATCTATCGACGGAAAATCATTACAGAAATTTTTTTTGGTTTTTGAATAGAAATCATATTAGAATGTTTGAGAGTGTGGTCATCCATCTAAGTAACGCCCTCCTGCAATTTTGCTTAACTTAATATCTGCAGCATCATCCTTTGTCGGCGCCTCCCCGCAATCACTTACCCACAAAAGCAACGACGCTCCCCTCTCGACTATGTTACGTCCAAAAAACGACTCATCTTCTTTCGAAAAAGAATAATAAACACGTCTGATGACAATTCAAGTCCAGATAAATTAGTTTTGTATAAATAAATTAAAAAATTGTGTGATTTTATCAGTCCTTTCAAGGCAGCTTTTTGCGGTTGTCATTTTGTAAATTTGGAATTAAAAATTGCACCAAACCGAATCGAATTCATTTCACTTTTAGATTGCAATGAATTTAATCAATTTGTTAATGAAAATTTTTTAATGAAATGTTTAATTAATGAAAAACAACTGTTTGCAGTGGACTTTTAATTTCATTACATAACATACAGTAATGATAAATTGAAATGATGATAAATTCTCGTCATTGTTTAAATGATAAATAAGCACATTTCAACCTTGAACGACATCGATTTTTCAATGAGAGAAGGGTCTTTTTTATAGAAAATTTGTTTAGTAGAGCGGGTTTTTGCTTTTGTGACAATTCAGGGTAAAGGGAGAGAAGAAGGAAATGACACAACATCACTTGGCGTACCCTCTATACTGTCATAGTAACTTGGGGGCTTTCATTTACTAAAAAATGATAAATCGTCATTAGCAAAATTATAATTAATTATCGAGATTGTAAACGACCTTTCAAGAACTAAGTGTTAATTTGCTGATTTTACTATCTCATGGTGTTGAGTATTCTTTATAATAAATTACAGGTCAAATTCAATTAATATGAAATAATTTATAATATTAAATATGTTCTTAAATAATTGCATTTAAAGCATTAAGATTATAGCCGCAATATTTAGATGAAATATTAAATAGAATATTTCATCTAAAAACTATTACTTCAAAGTTGCTAGAAACTGTTTTGAATATTATATTTTTACTGTTTCGCTTAATTCAGTTACAAAATTAATTAATTAGTTTAAATTTCGTTAATAAAGAAAACCGCGAAAACTGTTTAAACCCAAAACATTAAGTTTTTATTATCTCAAAAAGATATCTATAAACCTCGAAAAACGCCAATTTCAGGCTGTAAGCTGAACCGAGTCTGCGCATAAGCAGTTAGTCGCTTTGCATCTAACTGCGCAAAGCAGTTAGACTCAAAGTAATTATTGTATAATTGTCCCATTACATTTGCTGCATTTTATAGGCTGATGAGCACCTGTTTTGTTCTACATGTGGTTCTCATTTTTATCTCTGCGAACTTATTTCTCATACTTAATTCATCCTGATACAATAAATTTCAACGTAAAAATAATGAAATATTAACATTCAATTCCATAATAATTCCGTAATATTTAGAAAATTTAGAAAATATATTAACATCAATTGTAAAAAAATATTTACTAAATATATTAACTAAATAATTAAAAATATTTCCTACATATGTTTTGTAAAATATTGAATACATATTTATAAATATTTAAAAATATGTACAAAATATTTTCTAGCTGTTACATGTATGACATTAAATATTTACTACATATTTTTTCAAATTTGTAGAAAATATTCTGTGTTATTAGGGTATTTTTGCACAATTTGTGCAAAATAGCTCTGTATGTAACATAAAAGTAACTTTCCGAATTTTACACACTCGCATTACACCGTAACATGTATTTCAAAGATAGTTATTATTTGGATTATCTCACAATTACGGTTAGATTAGTTATCACGGGCAGGACCGTGCTATTAAGTAGATGGGGAAGGCTCCGAAACAGGTTGCCCTTTTTTATTCCGACGCGGATCATACTTGTATTATGTCGCGGTCGTTTCAATTTCTATATGTGCAGAGTGGTGTGTCCGTTGCAATTTTCTCTGCTCATTCTTCCCTCATTTATGTCGTCTGTCGTTAATGAAAACGACAGGTGTAGGCACGGCATTGTTGAAAAATGCCTCATAATCATTCAAAATTGGTCCCGAATGTCAAATGTTGTTTTCAAAACGAAGCGTATCTGAGCCCGAAAGAATATTCTGTGACGCTTTGTTTACCCTTCCACGAGAAACAATGAGTGCCATTTGCAAATGAAGAAGAGTCACGGCGCGGGAATCATTAGCCACGATATTTTTCCGTTTGAGGAGCAATTTCGTCACGCTAGCGATACTTCGCTTACATATAAAAGAATTCTAGAGGGTGCCACTTAACTCCTCGAGAACGCTCGCTGGACGCAGTCATTTAAATGCGACTTGATACGATGATTCCGACGAATAACCTTTTGTGTTATAACATTCTTTACTCAAGAAATGCTAATTCAAAGCCAAATATTTTAGTTGGAGCATCCAATCGGATGTGGTTACGAGACAAAAACATATTCGCGCGACAAAACATAACCTTCAAGAACATTTCAATTTTAGGGTTATACGACGGAATCTTTTGACGTGATTAGTGTTGAAAAAGTTATTTCAAGAAAGTCTCTTATGTAGGTATATTAGAGACATATGAATCATTGTCACATAAAAATCTAACCTTCAAAAATGTTTAAGTATTAAGTTTCTGTAGCAGGGAACTAAAATGGAGTTGAGTTTGAAATAATTAATGTTAAAATGCAGAATTGAAAATTGATTTTAATTTTTGTTGCCAATAAAAATTATTTTAAGAGGACGCCACCTTCAAACTTTCATATGCAGATATAATGTTAATGTAAAACGATCCCGGTCTTACAATTTTCAAAAATATCATTTTTTAAACACTGTTTGTATATATTCCTAGTGAAAGTAAGAATCTGTTCGCCATATAGGAAACATGTTCCCGATATATTCCCAATGTTTGTAGCATATTGAGAATACATTGGGAATATACTGGGAATATATTGGAAATTTATTGAGAATATATTGAGAATACATTGGGAATATGTAGGGAATATATCGGGAATATATCGGGAATATATTGGGAATATTCTGGGAATATACTGGGAATATATAGGGAATATATTGGGAATATATTGAAAAAATATCGGGAGTATATTGAGAATATGTTTAGAATACATTGAGAATATATAGGGAATATATAGGGAGTATATCGGGAATACATTGGCAATATACTGGAAATATAATGGGAATAAATTGGGAATATATTGGGAATATACAGGGAATATATAGGGAATATATTGAGAATATATTGGGAATAGATTCGGAATATATAGGGAATATACAGAGAATATATAGGGAATATATTGGGAATATATTAAAAAAATATCGGGAATATATTGAAAAAATATCGGGAATATGTTGAGAATATATTGGGAATGCATTCGGAATATATTGGAAATTTATTGGAAATTTATTGAGAAAATATTTAGAATACATTGAGAATAAATAGGGAATATATCGGGAATATATTGGCAATATACTGGAAATATATTGGGAATACATTCGGGATATATTGGGAATATACAGGGAATATATTGATAGCTCCTATCAAAAACGTCGTTGTTCAGATTTCACCATGTTATTTAAATGAGAAATCTGAATATCGATGTTTTTGATAGGAGCTATCGATATAGGGAATATATTGAGAATATATTGGGAATACATTCGGAATATTTTGGGAACATACAGGGAATATATAGGGAATATATTGAGAATATATTGGGAATACATTCGGAATATATTGGAAATACAATTGGAATATATTGGAAATACAATTGGAATATATATTCGGCATATACTGAAAATATATGGCGAATATATTGGGAATATATTGGAAATGTTTTGGAACTACATTTCTGTTTCTGTTTGACTAGGGTACTAAGTTAGCTTTTAACTAACTTAGTAAAGTTTGAATGCATATCTTTAAATTAACTATCAAACATTGCCAAATATAACAAAATGACAAGAATCGGTTGAATATTAACGAAGATAGGATTTTCTTCGGTGAAGGTTAATATCGCAAAAAGTTTATTACATTTTCCCTCACTCCGGGCGGGAATACCCACATTCCCGCCCTGACGGGCGGAAATGTGGGCTTTCCGCTCCGTCGTAAG
>JABFPB010001676.1:0-23853 GCA_022817645.1 Ceratoteleas bidentatus | reverse complement strand
GTAGTAGAAATTTCATAGTGCCTGACCCATCTGAAGATTGGGTCCCTCATGGGCTTTTGTGGGGCAAGCCCAATATCAACCAAGCCCAATATAACCAACTTGAGCCCACATAGGGCCCATATGGGTGCGCCCCATTGGGTATGGACATTTGGATGTTGATGGGCCCAAACGAGTGCCCACTTTGGGCACTACATGGGCATGTAACGGGGTGCCCATTGAGGACCAATGTTGGTAAACGATGGGTTTTCTGTAGGTCCCACGTTGGCCCCATGAAGCCCATGGTGGTATACGATGGGCTTTCATGGGCGTCCCCAATGGGACATGCCCACATGAGTCCCGTTCGGTTATTATTAGTGTTCCTTCATGGGTCCCGTATGGGGCCCACTGAATGCGCAACGTGTGCCCACATTGGTCCTACATGGGTACCAAATTTGGCATGCCCCACTGGGCGAGCTCTCATGGGGCTCACTCGGGGCTCATAAAGTTCCCAATTTCCTCATGGGTCCCAATTTCAGCCATTATTCAATTTCTACTAGGGATGTTTTCGTAGAGTCCAACGTTGGCCCACGGTCAGTGTCGTTCATTACCCTACTAGAAATAAAGTCTGAAAATGTCTGAAAAAGTCTGACAAATGTCTGAAAATAAGTCTGAAAATATGTCTGAAAAAAGTCTGAAAAGTCCCAATTTTGACACCGTTTCAGACCTATTCAGACTTTCTCGGATATATGCCGACCCGTAATAAGTAAAGTCTGAAAATGTCTGTAAATGTCCGAAAACGTCTGAAAACGCTTGACTCGCAGTATTCGGATGGCAAATTTTTCGGGTGTTTTCGCAAATGTTCGGACCATTTCAGAGAATTTCAGACTTGAATTACGAGTCCGTAATTTTCTGGAAAACTCTCTGAAAAAGTCTGATATTCTCTGAAAACGTATGAAATTCTCAGATAAAGCCTGACACGCTTGTTAAAAAACCGTCGTAACTGGGACTCGAACCCCCGACCTATGCCGCAGAAGTCTGGAAGTATAACCACTCGACCAAAGTCTTGTTACAAGACTCGTTCAAAAGTTCTATTTAAATTCGTAATTCGTTATCCGGACCATTTCAGACTTTTTTAGACTCTCGCAGAGAATTTCAGACTTAAATTACGAATTTAAATAGAACTTTTAACGAGTCTTGTAAGTACTACGAGTTTGGCCGACTGGTCATTCTTCCAGACTTTTGCGTCATAGGTCGGGGGTTCCAGTCCCAGCTTTGATGGTTTTTTAACAGGGGTAGCAGACTTTATCTGTGTACTTCATACGTTTTCAGAGAACATCAGACATTTTCAGAGAGTTTTGCAGAAAATTGCGAACTCGTAATTTAAGTCTGAAATTCTCTGAAAAAGTCTGAAATGGACCGAACAAGTGCGAAAACACCAGAAAAGTTTGTCGTCCGAAATAATGGAGAAATATACTATTTGAAACATTTTGGATAAATTCGTTAAAATTTATTCGTCTGAGAGCACCACATTTTCACTGGTGGAGTGTCAGATATATTTTCTAACATGTGTTCAGAAAATTCTATGTTCCATCCTAGGGACAAGACGGAAAGTTATTCAAATGTCAATCAATATTGAACTTTTTTCCGCCCGCTTCACCCCCTGAAAACATTTTCTTCGCAAACAGCAACTCTTTCAATGGAAGAAACAATCTTTTCAAAGTATTCACGAAAAGAATTTGTTTAGTATCAAAAGAAACATGAATTAAAATAGATCCATTTTGCCAATGGAGAAAACTATTTTTCTGTGAAAATAAGCAAAAAACCACTTTAAAATGTATATCATTTTGAACTGATTTTGTTTAGATATTTTAATGTCAATATTGATTTTCATTTAAAAACAATATTTTACAAACTAAAGCTATTTATTTCACCGAAAAAGAATAATTTTTTTAATTTACTTGGAAATAATTTTCCTTTATCAAAGGTGGTGTTTCGATTTAACAGTACGTTAGTTTTGAAATAAACTTGTTGATTTTGAATAAATCAATTTATACAAACGCTTAACTTAAATACAAATTTATTCACAATGTTTACACGCGGTAACATTAACATTATGCTGTTCATATAATATAGACCAATTAACTGAAAAAACTACTTGTTTAATCATCCAGTTTCCATTATTGGTAGTATTGCAAGGCTTCGCCTTTCATCAAGTATTGTCGAAATTCAATATTAAACTTCCATCTTACTCAGAGTCTATTATCCCAAAATCGAGAACAAGTTAGTATTAATGTGACTTAACGCTAAACATTGGACACTTATAGATAAATACGCATCACTAAAATTTCCTGAATAATTGCTTATATTATATATAGTTAATTGAATTTATGTAAGAGATATATACAAAGTAATGGCTGTATTCAGATGGCTACTCACTAAGCATTTATACAAAGCATAAAACAGACATATACACTGTTAAAAATTATACGGCATTCAACGCTGCGGCGTAAGGTGTAACTAGTTTCAGAGTGAAATGTTACTCAATGGCGGTGTAAAGTTTACTCCACATTAAGGAGTAAACTGGGAGTGCAAAATAAAGTATGAATTGTAACTACAAATGTTGCACATTCACTCAAAAAATTGTGTTAGTTATGTATTTTAATTATGACATTTCTAAAGTCGAAAAAGATACATGGTCACACCCCGAATGTTACTCCATTTCGGATTGGACCTGATCGAACTCCGTACGGAGGGAAATTTTCACTCCGGTCACATCGTAGTTACTTCGGATATTTAACAGTGTACTAATGTTCGATTTATTGGAATTAAATGTATCGATAATTATAGTGTTTTTCTTTCTCTTGCCTATATTACATTTTCCGAATATATGTAATATATACGCTTTTTTCGGTATATACCAAAAAACACTACTCGTAATATAATCCGGAAATTGTTTAAAAGTAATAAAATATAACGTTCAGTATACGTTAAATCGATACATTTTCGCATTAAACTTCATATTCTCGGTTAAACTCATATTCTCGACTATTCAATTTCAAGAGTTTTCTACACCAAAGTCTATGAATCTCTCATAATCAATAAACTATATAACTGCAATTTTATCATCATGTATATAAAACTTTGGATTTTAATATTTAGTAATGAGGTCCTTGAGAAACAAATAAATTAATATTAAAAAATAATACTTTATTGCTTCGAATAAAATAACATTCCTCTACCAATTGGGTTTGATAGTAAAACGCTTAAGTAAGCCGGTCGTCATGCGTAATTTTTCTCTCTTTACAACTCCGAGTATACTCTTAGAAAGTATATCGCTTCGAACTGAGATGAATATATTGCATTAGTAACAGTTGGCAGCTAATCAGTAAACTACTGAACCCGGTTCGATCGTAATTGAACAACAGAAACTAGCAATATCTCCAACAATAGCAATCACCAGTGACTAGAACGTGTAAACCCGGTTTAATTACAGTGCAGCCTAACTTGACTTGATTTTACGTATCGTCAATTAGCAGATTCGTCGAGCTGTTGATGGCCATTCACTTATTACATATGCCCTGATCACTGAAAAATAACGCACACATGTGTTCCCTCACATCAAATTTAGGTAACATATGTGAACGCAAAGTTTCGCCCATAAATAACGAGCACCGTTTCTGTCGATTGTTAATATTATTTTAAACTGTTTTTTTCTCGCTATATGTGTAATTTGAATGCAGCAAACACCACACGCAGTATACAAATAAAATATTCATATGTATGGAGCTTACGTCGTCTTAATCCACAACATCAAATTCTGATGGCCAAATTTCCATCAAGCATTATCGAAACGTTTCACGAAGGAAAACACAATATTACGCAAATTCGTTCAGCAAGTCAGTTGCCTAAACATAAAAAGGACAGTCCACGAGCTCAAATGTGTTAAACAATTTTCGCAAAAAACACAAGGTCGTGGCTGTCGAAACATGTTGGGTTGGAAAACGTACGATTTTTTTTCGCTAAGCATTGTAAATATTTGAAGACTGCCTCAAGAGCAGTGTTACTCAAAAACACCTCTTCTTGCAAAGTGTAGGCCGCATTATATCGTTGTTCGGTTAATTCGATATGTATAGTGATTTGATAAACAGTACATCGTAATTTCATTGTTTTTGAGTAACAAACGTATGCTGCCCGTTATACCTTTAATAAACAGCACATTTTGTTTATGATTTTGCAATTCATTAGTTATGACCACGTCCATTAGCCGTCAGAGTGTTTGTGTATGAACTGAAGCGTATTTACCGCGAACGTGTAAACACGAATTCTATATTACGCGAATGCTGTAATAAGGTAAAACCAATTTTCGGATTTCCAAACATTCGAAAAGACGAACATTCTACGACTATCGTTTTAATTAAATTTCAGACTGTTATTTTATTACTCGGAGGAAAGTATTTCGCTAAAAACTAATCAACTTTCGAGCAATATTCGGCTACGTGCCGGCCGCAAACAATATTCGTTGTGAATAAAAAAGGTTCGACAAGAAAATCCTTTTCACCCGAAAATCGGTTTAAATAATTTTGCCCTCGGACAAAAACTTCTTTCGTCTAAAAATAATACGTTTCAGAGCGGTTTTACGCCTTTGCTGTTAGAAAAGGCAGTTTCACGCTGTTCAAAACGGCTTCTGCGACTCCCGCGCAAAAAAGCCAAAACCCACGCAAAAGTCGTATTTTCTTACGCTCCCAAATTCGCACGTGTGACGCTTTCTGGCCAATCGATATCCTCTGTGCATAAATATTTATCGACCCGCGAAAAATGAAAACAAATAGCTGGCATTTGCACAACAGCGCGTCATAGCAGTCGCAAAAACGGTAACAACGTATCACGCGAAACAGTTTTTCCGCGGCGTAATTAACGTGGCACGTAAATGCAGAGTCATCGCGATTCGTGACAAACGCGTGAACGATATCGGGGCCGTATTTGCATTTATTGATGTTATTATCGCAATTATGGTAATTTCCGTGTTTCACTTTTGTCCGGCCGTCAAATAACGGTCCCGTATTATCGTGGCCTGCGATACGCTGCTCGTAATTCGAGCGCTCGTCCCGACACAAGGAGACGGCTCACTCCGTTGTTTACGCGGGAGCGCTCGAAAGTCGCGCACACCAGCGCGCAATTGGACGACAAAATTGCGCGCAGTTTAATCGATCTGTCGACGAAGAAACTGCGGGGATTTATTTACACGGGCACCGTAAGCCTCGCAGGTCGAGCGGCTCGAGTGACTGCGAGCTGAACTTTCGTTTCTGAAGCCTCGGCCCGCACTTTTAGTCGTCAGCTCACTTCTCAAAGGATTCCCGTCTGCGCCTTTTCTTCCCCGATATAGATTCCGCGGTCCGCAATTGACCTTTATTCACTATTATAGCGTCACGGGAAACTCGCGGGCAAAACCGTTATCGCGATCGAGTTTCGTCATTCGGCCCCTAGAAATATTGATTTTCTGTTAATTAATTCGGTTATTAATCGCGACCGGGTGCGCGGACATTGTTGGCCGAATCGAACACGTGGGACTAATCATTTTTATTGCACCGTGTAACGAGTCAAGCGCCACCTGTCATCGCGCCGGCGAAAGTCTCGGCATCGTTCGTTAATGGTCGAAGGAACGCGGAAAAAATGGCGTGGAAATTGCCCGAAATTAATTGCTCAAGAACGGGTGAAAGAGCGAAGGGGGTGGTCAATGGAATTGCTGTATTTTTATGTACGCCCGGCGGATCGAAGTACTAACATTTTTATTGCCCGAGCCGGAAAGATTAATACGTCTTTTTCCCCTTCGCTAAATATTTTGCTGTGGCGCACGGCGGTAACAATGTGCAGAACGATACAGCCGCGGTACGCCCCGTTATTTATGTCTTACGTCCATCCGGCGATTACTTTTTAATTGTCATTCAATTACAGGTCAGTCCCACCGGCAGGTTTTACGGCGGAAATCAATCGGCATTACGATCGACCGCTGCAGTTGAAAATATTTGCTTGTAAATAGTCCACGGCGAAGCAGTCCTGAGAGTTATTTTAATTGGTTCTTCAGAGGATAGCGAAAGGCTTTCGTGGGTTTGCGGTGCTTTTTTGCGCATCGAAGTACCGCGTCAGTTATTCTTTTTCAGTAAAAAGGGGTCGGTAGACTTTCGTTTTGGAGTCATCAGAAACGTTTGTTGCCGTGACACATCCCCTTGAAGGGTGCGCAGCGTTCATTCGAACGCAGCTTCCACTTCAATATCTTAAAAATTGAATGAGAGAAAAATGTTTTGATGTATGTATCCTTCGTGAAGACGGTTCACGTACCATGATTCGAGTCGACATTAAGGTTATACAAGGTATCCAATTGAACATAATAGCACTCTCGATGGTACCCTTTGCTTATATCTTTAATTAAGCACACCGCACAGAAACAGATCACTTTAGCGACTACCAAGATCAACTGTCCGTATTTTATCGAATACTAATTTTCTGACACGCACACATGACGAAATCAATAACGTCGCTAAAACGACTCTGTCTTCGGATATTGTCTGACCTTTGACCTTAAATTGCTTTAAAGCACGTATACCAAGCACGCGGACAAAATTTAACTCAAATGCCGTAATGCTTTGTTCGTAGGTACGAAATGTCATCGAAACAGCGAATCATAGCAGTGCTGGCTAAGAGGCGGCAATTCTCCGGATAATCTAGACGTCGATGGCAAGCGGCCGTAGCGTGGACCTGGCCGTATTTTTTGCCCCTCGAATGTGCTATTGGGTTGCGAACGATCGGCCAGGCAGGCAGTCACATATGCCGTTGACACGCGCTCACCGTCTCTGGCACATAGTCGACGCTGCGTCAGCGCCGAAACACCCGTCTTCATAACGACGCACCACCTGCGTTACCGCAGCTCGAATTATTCGCGATCGCCACAGCAGCCTGGGACAAACGACCCGGCAGTAGGCACTTAATTAAACGGCCCATTCAAAGAAACGCAAATCGTCGCAGAAAGCGCTATTTCCTTGCAACAATTTAGAGTGAAGAGATATTAAAGGCTCCGCAAATAAGTCTGATGTTGAATCAATGACTTGAGAAATATGATCTGAGGGTTCATGTAAGAGTAGAAGGGAGACAACTAGAGATGAGGTTTTAATGATAAAATAAGGGAATGTAAATATAATTACTATTTTTGTAGTTGAAATAATGAGAAAGACGGAAATTGTTCTAGATTATTTAGATTAAAGTTGTTGGATGATTTGCGAATATTTTTTAATGAGATATCATATTTCTATAATAAATGCAGTAGAAACAATGTTTAATTATTAAAAGTTACTTAATAACAAGTCGTTTGATGCAAACTTGAATGGAAAGGAGTTTGGATTAACGAAGTAAAAAGCATTAAGCAATGGCAAAATAAGAATGGTTATTTGTAGAAGTTTGTTCTATTTTTTACAATGGGCAAAGAATAAAATATGAAACTTATTTATTTTACAATTTATATAAGATATATCCTGATTATTTTGTTACTGAAATTAAAACACCTTAGTGATTTATGTTCTTAAGTGTGGAATTTCTTAATAGTTCCAATCATGTTAATAATTCCATTGCATTTGTAAAATTATATGAAATGAAACGGAAACTGTTGATTTCAAAATCAAACATGTTTAGGTAACTGATATGTGTTTGGATTCTAAATACACGCAATTTAATGTTATGCAATATTGATTTCTGATCATTAATAGCCAGAAATTAGCTTTAACACTCAGACAATCCATCAATACAAAAAACCTACTGACTTAACATTCTCGACGAAAACACATCTCAGCCACAACAACATGACTCTTTCTTAACGTATCTCACTGCAAATTGTCCACCGAATCCTAAGAATTCCACTTCATCACCCTGCTACTAGAACTCGTAAACAAGCCCCGAAACGGCAGTCCTCAAAAACACAACACCCCGGACTCACCGGAACTTACACCGGAACGTTCCCCCGTATTTACATTAGGCCACACCGGATGCGGCATCGAGTTGCAAATTGAAAAATTAGATTGAGTCGCGCCCGCCTGCGTGTATCCGACGCCGTCCAAACCACTCCAAACCCTTTCCCGCATTCCCGAACTCTCCCGGATCCGTCACAAATCCTATTTTGCGGGTCGCGCCCGCCTTTCCCGAAATCTTTGTCAGGACTCTCGGCCATGGTGATATCAGCCGTGCGGCGACTGTTTACCTGCTGCCGCTAGATCACCTGCAACTCCGCTCACCGGTGCACTAACATCCTATCACTCGTCACACTCACTCGCTCAAAATGATGGATTCGGAGCACCAAAAATCGCGGGCACTCACGGGGGTTCCGGGTCGCGGCACTGGCGACGCCGTGGCGACGTATCCGTGTTTACGTGTGTATTCGTGTGGACGTGTGTGCGTGTATGTGTGTGTGCGTATGCGAGCGCGGAGCAGATCCTGCGCGTTCGGGTTCGCGTGAGCGTGTATGCACGGGAGCTCTGCGAGCGGCGCCGACACGGCACACCGTGGCGCACTACGAGCCACCGACTGTCTCGCTTGGAGGCATAGCTTCACCGACCAGCCGCGCTGTCCTCCGCGCGAATCCCGGCGCAAACGCTGGAGCCGCCACCCTCCGCGAGCGCGCCTCCTAAGCGGGGTACGCTCACCCGCGAACCACTTTCCGCCTCGAGTGAACCCGTAATTGTTTCGCGGTGGGGTCGTTTAGTTTTTTAAACGGAGGGGACAATTTTTGCACAAAATTTTGGCCAAAAACTCGGTACTCTGGCTGGCAGTCTGGACGGGGCGAACGGTGGCAGGAGAGGGGATGCACTCATGTTTTGTTTTATTTTGCGGAAAAGTGTTTCGAAGTGGGAGTTGAATTCTGCCGGCGCTCGGGAGGTGGATGAATTTAATTTTGGTTTTGGATTTTTACAGCCGAGTGAGGTCGCGCGTGGATGCCTCGACGTGGCTGTAAAGTTGCGAACGAAAATAGCTCGGGTGGAATGTTCGGGCCGAGGGAGTTTACATTTTTGAAATGCGCTCGAGTTTTGGGGTTCGGGCTTGGCTTGGGCGGAATTATTTGAGAAACGCGGATCCGGTATGGAAATGGGTAACTGCGAGTCGAAGATGTGTAGGTGTAGGTGGAGGTTTTGTGAATGGGATGACGGAAAGAAGGATGAGGATGTTAATGAATAAATAGTTAAACAATTCTTATTTTTAGATCTTTACGAACGAAATCTATTTTGGCGATTCGGTGCAGGGTTCAGTTTAAAATTGCATCAAGTACACGTAATCGTATCGTATACAGTTTATAGGTTCGGGTTCAAATAATCATTCATCCTACGTAAGGAACATGCAAATAAATAGTTGTATAAAATCGTTACAATCCTTTGCATTTTAAATACCTTACGTCTGGTTCTGTTAGTTACACACATGTAATATTAAATGCTCCGGTTCGGAATGATTGTTCATGCATTTATAAGCACATTTGTAAATTTGTATGAGAGGGTTGCATATGTATCTCAGAATGTACACCTATTTACATTTCTACATGACAACTACAGTTTTACTTTTAAGCTTTGATGTTAACATATATAGTATAACAACCACGTCGCAATTCCAAACCTCTTCAATTTTTTAGCTAACAAATTAGGAATCCTAAGAGAGTATGTTAGAAGAATCAACGTTGCTTCAACGTTCCCGATATACTTGAATCAACGTTGGTTCAACGTTGATCGATCATTGATTCAACGATGAGTCAATTTACGAATGTCCGGGTTGTGGACGGTTGAATCAATGTTTTCAGCAAACATTGAATCAACCTTGAGTAAACGTTGATCAAGGTTGAATCAACGTTATCTGCTAAGGTTGAGTCAGCGTTAATCTATAGTTGAACGAGGGTTGATTCAGTAACATGTTAAAGTTGATCGAAAGTTAAGTCAACGTTGAATCGACATTTGATAACAACGTTGACTCAACGTTGAAGAGACGTGTATGGCTTTATAATAGTTCCCTTAGGGAAAGTTTTCACTCGATGCCTTGACACATTTTGATTCAATGTTGTTCTAAAACGTTGATTCAACGTTGATTCAACTTTGATACAACGATTATTATCGACATTGATTCAACGTTGATACAATGATGATTGTCAACGTCAATTCAATACTTGTTCAACGTAGAACCACCGTTAATTCATCAATGAGCTAATAACCTTGATTTAACCGTGGATCAACGTAGACTCAACGTTTTTTCAACGTTTTCTAAAAACGTTGATTCAACCATCCGTTATTCGTAAGTTGTCCGTCCCGGACATTCGTAAGTTGACTCAACGTTGAATCACTGATCCAGCAATGTTGAACCAACGTTGATTCAAGGATTTCGGGAACGTTGAATCAACGTTGATGCAACTAATGTGCCCCCTTAGGTAAAATATTAAAAAGGCTGTTAGGGAATAAAGCTGGTAGTGCAAATCTTTTCACGTCGCTTTCAGACAACATAGAATTATTATAATACGTTGACGCATATAACTACTTTTCATGCCTGTTTAGGAGACAAAAAGTAGTTGGTTTTGGTCCTTAAGCAAATTTTTCCTGCAACACTTTGTGTTGTAGGAAAAAAATTATACATTTCTGGCACGCTACTACACTGTCGTGACGTTATCATACCAAAGCTGGCCCAGTACTGATAACTCTGGCAATCTGGCGTGTCGTTATCATTCCAGTTTTGATACAGCACTGGCCATTTGGTACTCTGACAATTTCCCACTGGGTTCTTATGTAAATATGTAATCGGTCACATGCAAGATTTGATGAGCCTACCTTAGTGGATCTCAACTCTCCTCCTTTCTTTTGTAATCGGCAATTTTGCATTCTTGTACCCAAGTAAAAATGTGACCAGTTTAGAGTTTTGGAAAGGTACTGGGAAGGCTGTTCTTGTCTTCTCTGTGTCTTCCCAGTACCACGACTAGTTTCAGCTAGATTCACTATGCAGTTACTATAAAGGCTGAGTGGAGTAAAACTCTCCAGTTGGAGCTATTCAGATACTAGACAGGCATTGGAAAGTTCCACCAGACGGATTATGTTAAATTTTCTTTATAATTTTAAATTAACAACAGCAAAAAACAATAACAATAACAAAAAACTTGTATGGATTTTATTATATACATTAATTATATTTTGTAATTAGTAATACAATTATGAGTTAATAAAATGAATATCATAATCTGCCATTAATTCTATATACAAATTAACATTATAAATTTAAATTGTTTGAAATATTTAATTAAATATAATATAATAATGTTATAAGAAAAGGAATAGATATGTGTAACTCAAGTATATAAAAACGACAGTCAAGAAAAGTTGTTATGGTTCAGGAACAGGATAGCAATACTACGGATGTTGCATTGCGGGTTCAATTCACGGTATTGGCCAAAAATGTGATCACCGACAAAATGCTTTCTCGTAATAAAGTAACTAAAATTCGTTAAAAGATAAAATCATATTCAACAACATTAATTATATTTTATTTTAAAAATGGCAATCTAGTAGAACTACACTGAGAAAACTAGATTGCGCAATCATGATAGCGAAATCTCAAAATTGTAAAGTTTCACCATTTAAATAGCGAAACCCGCGTTTCGCTATCACGATGGTGAACTGTTGACAGCTGGTCCTTTACATATATTGGTACATTTTCGCAGTACGTAAATGTTTGCTTACTTGATTCGGCAATGCCAATTAGACTCTGAATATAGGATAAAAGAAATGTCAGCAACATTAGAAATTACATTTCCACGATAAATGATAATCTGTTTTGTTTTGTTTGTTTACACCGGCATAACCTCAAATTCGACATTTGGCAATTCTAATATTTGAAATGGTAAAAGTTCACATTTAAATAGCGAATTCCACTATTATAATGGCGAAATTTCGCTATCGCAAGCTAAGCGATTTTACCATCTCGCCATTTTACTTTTACTTTACTGCTCGCCATTTAAATAGTTAAAAGCACCATCCAGTTTTCTCAGTGTAGCCAGTGCGTTACACATCTAGTTAGATATTGGCAAGTTTACCTATTTAGGTAAGTTTGCAAATTCATACCCAGGCAGATGCGATGACACGGAAATTGTAAAAGGTTGTTTTACCAGTCGTTAATAGTTACATTCGCAAACAATATGCATCGAATCCGACGCACTCGCACAAATCACAAAGCACAAAAGCCCTAGTAACAACGATTCAAGTCTGACCAGCTTCCGACTTGCTAAAATAAATTTTTTCCGAAACGATGACCTGGCATACATTAAGCTAAACAAAATCCATCCTATGAAAACTAAACGGTGCCGCGTTACCTTTTCGCCGTTTCAATTACACTGGGAAAAAGGATTTGTCAAATCAACATTAAAAATGAAGTTAAATGAGCTATGTTGGATCAGCACAACCACTATGTAAGCACAACATGATATCGAAAGTAAAGCAAGTGACTAATGCACATTTCGCAATAGAAACAAGCGAATGTGACTAATTTAAGAAAAAAATTATTATTTCGATTGAATTTTAATATAAAAAGATTAAAATTCAAAAAGTTTGTTAGCGTAGCTTAATGGGTAGAGCACACGTGTAACTTAGTCGCTAGACCGTATGCGCGCAGATAAACATTTATTAATCGATTACTGAACGTCATTTTTCGCCGCAGCAAGTTTTAATTTCATACGGTGCTTCACGATTTTATTCACACCGCGCATGGTTTATAATTTTTCTCGTCTTGTTATCCGGCTCACCGACGATCCTGAATGTCATTACATGTTTCATTAACTAATGTCGATGCGGCCGAAACGTGACGGGTCACGTCAAATTAACAGCAAACAATAAGCGTGCAAGATTCGATTGGCCGTTCATTTACATAAAATTAACTTTTATTGTGTTTCGGCGTGATGCGCGTCGAATGCGCCCCGATATTATTAACTTAATATACGTTTATGGAAATTCGCGTGTTGACTGAAATGCGAGTAAATTGTCTACTACTATTCATTTCGACCTCTCCATTACACGGTAATTTCCGTACCGCCGGAATCACGTGGCAACAAAGCAGCGCGCCCGAAACTAAAGAACTTCGACCGCATTTATTAGTTCGCGCATTTTTACGCCAACTAGTTTGCCACTAGATATTATTGAATTTTTAAAATAATGAGTATGTCACAAAACTTCGAAAATATATTCCTTAAGTTGTAGAAAGAATCTATGAATTATTTCAGAATTTTTCAGAATCTGCAGCCAAAGATAAATTAATTGTAAAACACCGACCATTGTTTGTACCGATTACAAATTGCGAGACAATTGTCAGGTAATTGGCGTCGCGGCAGCACCGCATGTAAATTGTAATAATTATCATACGCCAGTCATTATAAGGCCGCTGATTATGTAAAATCATGAACGATGCGTCGCGCTCGACTGGACAACAAACGCGTCGTTGCACGAAGAAACTAGTATACAATAAATTCCTATTCTTAAGGTATTTCTCGCATAAAATCATATTAAAGAGAATTCAATGAAATTTCGAAATTAGGTTCGTTTTTTACTAATATTTAATTTGCCGGTTTCATACAAATTCACTACCTAGTTGCAGAGATATTTAACCCCGAAGTTTTCCAAATTAACATTAGCGGCATAGGAGACAAATAACTAGAACCAAAACAAATAGATTTTGATAAAAAACTAACCATATACAGATATTAATATAACACATAGTCATGTGAAAGAAAAAACTTAATTTACTATTTAGTTTCTGAGAAATTAACGATAAACAAACTTTTAATTATTTTGTAAGAATATCAGTTAAAAAACGTATTTCCAGTGTAAAAAAAGACTTCATAACAAAATTACTTAAAAAAAGAATATTATTTAAATAAAATACACATATTTTACTAGGCACCCTAATTATACAGCCCTTCACGGGAGAAATACCTTAAGTATGTCGGCGACATATAAAGTATGTCTCTTTTCGCGACTGGAATAGATAAATATTTGGGATATGTGCATTTTATTGTTGACTAATGCAGTTTGAAATTGAGAATTCCCATACAATAGAATTACATTTTCCCATAATCACTTATAAATGATAATGGGATAAGTGATAAGAAATTATAGTTTTTAAGTTTGAAGTGTATAAGCACGTCTTACATTGATCATATTACGTTGGTATTTATAAATTGTGCCATTATTACGTTACTGTTACCAAATATGAAAAAGTAAAGAACGTTTAATGGTTTAAAATAAAAATATCAAGGTAGTCATAAGTAAACAAAACAGCCACGCGTACCTGTGAAAATGATGTCACTAATATATAAATCAATTTGTTGTTGTTTCAAAAATGTATCAAATACATTTTTTATTATTAGCGGTGCATGGCAAATTTATACTTCAACTGGAGCTGTTTCGTGACATTATGGTAATTGTGTCTTTACGCCGTATTGTACGAATACAATGAGCATATGATAAATAGAACTGTTCGTGACGTTGAGATTACCTGAAAATATTACATACCAAACCATTTGATGATTTTTGCATACTGCATTAAAATTTCTTTTATAAATTGCACATCTCCCCGCGTTTCTTTAAAATATAAGAGTCTATGGTAGAAAATGTGGTATTTACTATAACAGTTTCTCCCTATGTTCAGTAGCGGCATTCACGAGTCGATTTCACTAGCAACATTTGACAATTACATTTTTGTTTTCTGGCGCAACGCTATGTCGCTTATAACTTCGCGATTTTGCAAGCTGCCTGTAAAAGCGCTGCACACAGGTAAGTTAATCCCGACTTACACGGGATATACGAAAAAGAACGATAATTTTTTTGCCAACTTTTTCCTCATCGCAATTACGGCGTCGGAGTTTCGCGTGGCAAGAACCGCAGCGGAAACGTGCCGTAAGGAATTCGAATTCCCCGCTCGGCTTGCGAGCGGCACCCTTTTCGAAAGCCGAAATCGAAATGCGCATACATTTTTTCGCCCGCCGCTTTCTCGTTTATTTCGCATCCTTGGAAACATCCACGCGCCAGCACCGTTGGCCAGAGACTCTGGCTAATAAAATAAATTGCGGCGCTTAGTGAGCGCCGCCCGAGGCTCTTTTTCTGCCCGGTCCCCGTGCCGCGACCACGTCAGCCCGAGTGCCTCTTCTTTGCCGGTTTTTTCCTCGGCCTTTCCCCACATCCATCGCAGCCGCGGCCAAGTTTACTCGCAAGCATCGCGAATGAGCTTCCAGCTCGATTAGCAATGCTTAATAGACACCTCCGGCAACTTGCGCCGACTCTTTTGTAACGCAGTCTGTTAATGCTTGTAATAAAGTGGCCCCAAATAGGTGTGGCGATGAATATTTATGCTCGAAACGCGACGTATTCCACGTCAGTCTAACGTATTGGAAAATTATTCTACGCGGACTGTCGTTTCGCACGGAAAATACGGCCCGGGATTTTGCCGACCTTTCCGCGGCGAAATTTTAATTCCCGAGAAACAAGGGGCAGGTTTAATGAATTTAAGTAAAACGACCGTATTTTGCCGCGGCGAAATAAACGGTTTGGTTTTGCCAGCTGTCGTCTTGAATCATCGAAAGAAACTTGTTTGTCTTGGTTCAATTATTTTCAGTGAAAGCAAAATTCGCGATTATAGCGATAGAGGGAGCATTCGTCGCTCGACTGAAATGCGCGTCGTTTCGTTTGTTCTTTCATTCCAGCTTCCGCTGGTGGATGTTAAAAATCATTTTTAACGTTGCACGGAAAATTTCACGTGAACCATACAATTGATCGGTTATGAAATATTCGACGGGAGAAAAGGCAATATCGGCGCGTCTGAACGTGTGAGTAATGCGGCGGTTTCCGAGCACATTGGAAGATGGAATTACTCATCCTAATTTACCAACTCTGGGTGAATTAATTAATTTCGTAAATAGCAGTTTATGTTCCTGTGCGAGCATTTTAATAGAGCGCGGCCATTAGATGGAATTGCATTTATATTAATATTTATCATGTGAAACATTTATTCTAAATACGCGGTGTGCTAGGAAGATTTAACTTATGTATTAATGGCTGCCGCGTGATGAATGTCTAAAACCTTGTTAATTCCCTCAGCGGTACGATGAAAAGTGTATTTTGCAGCGAGAAATTTTATTCAAATTTATTTTTATAATTTCGATTTATTGTAATAGTCGAAAATGTTGTATTCAAGGCAACTCGTTACTCAAGAACAATTGACTGTCTATGAAATATTATTATTTTTCAAGGTAGAAACATTAATATCGAGGAAATACACTGAGAGAAATGTTTTCTGATATTTAACTTTACTTTCAGTGAGAAATTACTATACTGGATGGCGGAAAGATATTATATGATACAACTTACTATACTTTATAGTACATTATATTACACTTCGTAAAAAAAGGCTTCATAATCTAAACCTGTATTTGAATCTACAGGAGCCGACTTGTAGACATTACAAACTTCTCTGCATGGAATATCAACGTGTCTCGGCCTGTAAATTTCATAGGAACTCCTGTAATAACTACAAAACTGTTTTTTCCGTGCAGTAAATATGTGAATACTACTGCGTACCGCAGGACAGTGTTGCTGTCGAGTATAGTAATTTTTCATCATACTTTTTTCTCAGTATAGGAATCCTGTACATATAAGTTGTGCCATCACCGTAATGTCTGAAGAATAAACCTGCTCTGACAAATTAAGAACACTGTTATTGTAAGATGAAGAAGGCAAAAGGAGTCGTCTCATACCAGACAAAAATTAAATGACTGCTCTGGCCGTGTTTTGATATCCTATTTTGCGAGCTTGTGCGAGATGCATCCGCGAAGCTACTCTCACAGGGGTAGTATCATCCGTAGCATTAAAACGTAAAAAATTGAATCAAACTGTGCGTCATGAAAAATTCGCATCCACATTTCATGCGTTTAGATTTGCATTTATTTTATTTCACCGAATTCAAGACTAAATACCCTGCGATAGAAATAGACATGATTCATTTATACTTTTCATTGTCTATCAGTTCTAAAATGATACCATTTATCGCATATATTGTCAGAAATGTTAATGAAAGAATTTTCATTACATCGTCGTGATTTTTATCAATCTACCATTGATTAACGTAATGAAGTTACGCGTAATTATTATGAAATGCACTTTCGTATAGAAATGTCTGTATATTGATGCAAATAACCACTATATCAGCGATGAAACGTTGATTAAAATCAGTCAGTTAGCGTTATACTTACATACACATAAAATAATTGGCAAAACTGCGGGAATAACAGTTTCCAATATTGATAGCCCGGCATAAACTCAACTTTACGTAATCAATAAATTATTTGTATTGAATTATTCGGTGCATAATCATTAATCAAATAGAGCAGACGCTCTGTAACATTTGTCATAATGTTATCGTAAAACGTTACATTACTTCCAGCGGAGCGAGACCGTGTATATCGGGCGCAACAACGTTTCGATAATTCATGCAATTTACAGTGAAAGTATGAAACAATTGTGCATATTAACCATGAAACGCGTTGTAATTTATATAATCATAAAGCTGCTATTAAGAAGAATAGCAAAAGTAATGTATGAGCGGCAAGTTATCCGAGCACTTGGATCATAATTTGCAAAGAACACTATATTAGACCACGTTGTTCCTATAATAAATGATGTAATGGTATTCTGTCGTTTATTTCAAAACACGAAAGTTTCGCGCAATTTATTCCAAGGTGCCGTGTTTCGGGTAAGCAGGTTAATTTATTTTTTTCGCAATGAGAAAAGAAAATTACGACCCAATAAACAAAACGTAACAAATTTGCCAAAGAAACAATTACCTTCGGAAAAACCTAGCTGCACATAATCTTGAGTCTGTATTCCGAGTTAGTACAAGGTAACACGAAGTCGCACAGTTCACAACATCCGTTTAAAATTAACGCTCGTAATTGTACGTTTCGCGCACTGTTTTAAAATCTAAACATAATTAAAAAAAGCTTTCGTAATGCTCTGTCAATTAGCGCACAATTACGTATTACGACAAGAAGAATGTGAAAAATAGAGCAAATACTCCAGAAAATGGCAGACCTCGTTTTTATTTGGAATCTCATGTATGTAAGGACGAGCTGGCTTACAGCACTGCAGATTTGTTAACCAACATTTTGTATCTTTAACGGCGCGTGCGAAGATACTGGATATTTACGATTCTTCGTCAACTTTTACTAGCGACGCCCCGCGATCTCGAATATTTTTCATCGCGCCAATAAGCAAGCCAAAACCATTCCGCGCAACCAACGAAATGACAACTCCATCACCGTCCCACAACGACCATCGCGATATAATATAAATATTTTTGAACGCGACATGCCCCAAGCGGACGTCCGATTTGTAAAAGTAACGGATTCTGTCGTGTTGCAACACGCATACGGTTTTTCGCGCGGAGATTTCGACTTTTCCACAAGACCTCGATAGTTGTCGCTAGGGGTCAGGCACTCTGAACTCCCTAGCGAGTTCCGAGTAGATGTATGTTTTCAAAAAGTTTCGGTGAGCTCTGAAAATGTCGAAAGAGTTCTTGCGAACTTTGTGGAACTTCGAAATTAAAAAGTGTCTGGAATGATTAAGCAATTGAGAACACTTTGGAATACTATGGAACTCAGCCCCTTGATTTTTCGCGGACTTATTAGATTTACAACGATGGCGAAGTTTGCTTTTAGATATGAGCCGCAAAAATTGCATTTGCCGAACATAAAAGAGAGGAAGGAATTTTCGTAATTTACTGATTCGTTTGACTACCCTTTGCGTTCTTAATGCTCGAAGCACTTTAGCAAGATCGTAACAAAGAAAGTAACTTAGCATTCACGATAATTGGCTACAGCGGTCAGATAACAGACCTCACTTGTTGTTTCGTAATAAAGATAATCATGATATCGATTATACGCGCCCGGAAAATTTCGTTTGATAAAGAAAGAAATTATCCACTTTCTTTACAGTAATTTGCCGCGGAAGCTACAAATTAGGCTGCCATTAATTCGATAAACCAACGAAACCGTAAATAACAAATTTGAAAAGTGCCGAAATCCCGAAAACTTTACAATATTGACGGCCGAAAATCGCGAAATCGCTGGACTCAAAACACATTTCTAGCCGGAACTTCTGCGACTGAAAACGATTTGGAACACGCATCGGTTGTTAAGAAATTTAAGGACACCATATCGGCGTTCGAACTCACTTACGACTGCGCCCACGTTGCGGCGAATATATCAAAAAAACAAACCCCATGAAAGGCAAGTCGCTTAATCTGGCAGCGGGCAACTGCGTTTGCATTCATGCTTGTTGTCCCAGGACTCTTTTTGCGTCACGAACGGCAAAAGTATAGCCGTTTCTTGGGCCGCGCATTTAAATAACAGTCGAGTCACGACTCGAGGAGATTTTAGGCTTCGGGCGCTGAATTCTTGAATTCCCTTCGTAATGCGCAAAGTCGTTTTTAGCATCGGTTACACGGCAGCTTTCAACGCTCCTCTGCAAAATTCATTCGCGTCGTATACGCGAGCGCGCGAGACTCATATCGAGGCGGCAACCGGAACTTGACCGGCGATATCAATTCGGCAGCGCGCGTCGCGAACAATTTCATTGCACCTCGATGAAGATTAATTCAAACGGAATAATTATACTTGTCAAAAAGTGTTCGTGGCTCGCGCTTTCACGAAACGAAATTATTTTTCCGCGATGTGCTGTTTGACTTATTGATTTTGACACGCGCCGAAACAACGTCCATTCATGGCCATCATAATGCGTTGAGGGGGGTTTTGAACTTTTTTCTATGTTAATAAAATAATTTATGAAAACTAACTACATTGTTTGAAGAACTTTTAAAAAAAGGCAAAATAAATCGAAATAAGGAAAAATTGTAAGTTTTGAAGTTTCCTACCATAGATGTTTGAATTTTCGTTAATTAACAAAACTATCATAATATCGGAGGGATAGTTTTTTGGGAGACTGACTGACGAACTGAAAAAAGTAGTTTGGGGGAAGGCGCGTTTAAAGTTTTAAGTTCAGTTTCAGTAATAAGAACTATTATATTTAACGGACTTGAAATTAGTTCGAACATGAACATTTTTATAGAAATTTTTTCTAGAATTTCGAGGTAGCTGAATATGAATCTTATGTCAGTTTTTGTAAATTCAAAATGACTGATCTAATATGACGGCCAACAAAATTTGAAAAATCCGATTTACAATTTCTTTAAGGAAATAAAATCTTGTCGAATTCACAGTCCTTCTATTGGATGCCGTCACATGACTTGGTTTTGTAGTTTTCATTAGCTTATTATGTCAACAGTACAGGATTTTCATGTTATAACCTCATTATAACCTCATGCTTGTTAAGACTTTAGCATCAACAATCTTGCAGGCTTGTGACAGTTACAGTCCAGTCCTGCGATTTTCCCAGGACTAGGCTTGTTGATACTATAGTGTTTTTGAAATTATATATATATATATTATATAATTACTATATAAATACTACTATATAAAGACTTAGTATATGATTATACTAAGTCTTAACCTGAAAATTTGACAAGAATTCTGGTTACCTCGAAAGATTTGTTTTCAGTGTTATTCCGAATGTGTAATTGTGTTTAAAAACCCTTATATACTGAGATTAAGACAATGAGTCGAATTTGAACTTTCTGGTCTCGAATTGAGAATTTGTGAAAATTTGACGGATTTAGAATCAGCAAGCTAAATAATAATCAATGCTGCTTCACACTTTTATCTGCATCAAAACTACTCGTTAGGCATCCTGTGCACCCTTTTTTGACCCACTGCGCAACGCATATATTTTTAAAGCGCGTTTTTCTACACGAATAGAATATTTCCAACTGAACATTTTTTATAAAAAAATGAATTTTTTATAATTGCAATAAAATACTTCCCCTCAAGGAGAAAAATAGTTCGTGAAGACAACCACAATAGTGGTAACCATTACTAGAATCGATGGTAACATGATGGACAGCTATGCGGTGTGGAAAATGTTACCACAATTGTGGTGAATACTACACAATCGTGGTAAATGTACACGCAAAGTATGGTTCAATTATCCTCCTTCTCTTCATTTTTCGACTATAGTAAACGAAGCAAGTCAATTTTTCTCCGTGCTCAATATGCGACCGAATACGCGTAAAAATGATCGATTGACGTTAAATTTGGAGTGTCTATATCCTGAGAGAAACTGTTTTAACCGTTTCTTGAATTTCGTGTAACCAGAACAATGTGACAAAATGAGTTTTCCAATAATTACTAAAGTTTTTGTAACTACTACCAAAAATTTTGGATAAATTATTCCGGAGTTTTGATAGGAATTATTGTAATAGTTACAAAAACTTTAGTAATGAATGCAAAATGCATTTTTTCACATTTTTCCCAAGAAATTTCTCTCAGTGTAATGCATTTAACTAACTGAAGGTATACTTTGAAATGCAATTGTAGGTTTTCGGTGCGTTCAAATTTTTCGTTCATTTGTCGGTTTATGATAATGAGAGGCTCGTGGCTGGGAACTGAAAAATATCACCACTTTGATGGTTGCTGCCGATGAAATTCGATAAAACGGAAAATTCGAACGCATCGCTTTCGGGTTTCATCTACTGATATTTTCACGCCAGGCGGTAATGAATAAAAGGGAACAAACAAACGGGACGTTTGTTTCGCGGCTCCTCCGGCAGCTGCCGGTTTATCGATGATTCGACAAATCGAGTTAAACGGCCGGTAATTTCCGGGTGCGCAGGATTTCTAATTTGAGCTGTTTTCCGGCGCGATTTGAAAATAAAAATGGCGAAATTGCGCGCGCCATGAATGGGGAAACAGTCGAAGAAACTTGTTCAAACTTTTCGCATTACCGATTTTAAGACCGAATCCACTCGAAAGTTTGGTTCGTTATGACCCTCTGCCTTGCTCCCGTTCCCGTTATATTACGGAGACCGTTCGCTGCTTCGCAACATACGTCCCTCGTTATTTTCAATGGATAAATTTAATGGTCAAAGCCCGGCAGTGGACTCGTATATTAAGATGAATGGCCAGAAACTGACGTAAAACAATACCAAAAACAACGACTGTACCAGCAAATTCACTTGAGCCAGTTTGGCGGAAAACCACCTTCAAGTAGCTCGATGATGGTTAACGACCCAACTGAGGATGTGGCGACTATTTGAACTGATTCGCGACCCAATGAAGATATCACGAGTAACATGCTTTGTCAAAATCCAATTGATTACAAACAAGATTCTGTATCAACACTCATTTCTTACACGAAATTTCATCGTCAATAATAACTTCCTTTTCCGCAGCGCTAATTATAATCAAATAATATTTTCTTAATTTGTTAGATATATAATTAAATCTTTTTTTCAGAAAAAAACATTGAACTTTCGACTTTGCGAACAAACATGTCTGTCCCAAAATCTCTGATTGCACAACTCGAGCGGTAAATCAAAATTAGTTGATCGATAGTTATCTAATCGAGAAATCAAACTCATTCATATTGCTATATATCGAAGTGTATTATTGTCCGGCAAACTACTTCCAATTAGTAAAATCAATACACTGGAACGTTTGACCATAATCACTCTATACTACTTGTCGGACGTCGTAGCTCTTGAATCCGTGCGGGCGGCGCCCTCTGGTTCAGCCTTTTCGAGCGACGCGACGTCTGGGCGCAGATTTCTAAACGGCTTCTCGGAATTAGACAAAAGTTGTCTGCAATTTTGCCATGGCGGGACAGAGAGCGTGATTCCGAGAAGAGCGCGCGCAGCCACAGTAATCAGTCCTGCAATGGTGTACTTTGACACGGACAATTCCAGTCTAGTTGACTCGACAATGTATCAATTGCAAGAGATTGTAAGAGATCCTAGACGAGCTCGCACGATGGCCCAAGGCAATGCTCGACCTCATTGCTTTATACGTCTTTTGCCAGCAATGCCCTTTTAGATGATGTCACTTAGTCTGAAGATCGTTAACGAAAGACGAGCTTGTGGTGCAGGGCAAAATATTTCGGTCGCTTTCTAAACTCGTGCGTCGCCGTCATCCGATTGACGCAGAGTTCAATTTACTCGGGATAACCGACACAATATCGCGCTTCTCGAACAAGTAATATGATAACGAAAACTGGCCGGCGATTTTTCAATGCGCCGAGTGAAGCGGACGCTCAAAAGGAAGCGTTTCAAACGAATGTTACCGCAGGTCAATATTTATGGAAATGATAGGTCGCGGCATTGTACTGAGGTCGACGATTCCGTCCGCGAATTCAACCTTCATTAAAGTTTACAGCTATTGTCGAGACGGCGGCACGACAAATTGGTACGTGAAATTTGCAAAGTGCTGCTTGACAGCGCCCTGAGATACTTAATCGTGGATGATTAAAGTTTACATTGCACGTAGGGACGGACCTTTTAGTCGATGGGATATGACAATTTACAGCTGGGAGGGTGTCGCAGTCGGAAGGAATGCACACGATTTCTTCCGGGTGGAAATGTGAAATTTATTACTGTCGTTGCTGTAAATAGTTGGTGAGAGAAAGTGTTGTATAGCGAAAACAGTAGATTACCTAACATGAATTATTTTTATCAAAGCTATCTAAAAACTACCCCTATCGAAAATTTGTCTATTTATCTCAATTCTTTCATGTAGCTGAAAACATCGCTACGCCCTCCCCTTAGGTTTGAGAAAGAATGTATTAATTATTTCAGAATTTTTCAAAGACTGCAACCACACTGTAAATAGGTAGTGTAAAAAACACGAAATATTACGTTATATATTACGTAAAATTACATGAAAATTGTAAT
>JABFPB010001675.1:0-23857 GCA_022817645.1 Ceratoteleas bidentatus | reverse complement strand
TTATTAAAAAAGGTCAAATTTTGGCTCAGTAACTTGAGGCGTTTTGTCAATAGACCTACCTTGACGAATCACCTTAAGGTGATGTCGAAGGCGAGGAGCAAGTTTCAATTGGCGGTTCGGCGCAAAATATGTTTCGTATATTTAGAAAAAAATTCAAAACAGCTGTTGCTTTGCTGACCAGTGCGATATTCTGCGTGAAAATCCGAATGTTTTGAACTAAGTTTCGACTATTTTTCGCAGATTTTCAAGAATAGTGATTTCTCGTTTTTCAGCGTTTATGTTTGAGGTTAAGTATCTCTGCAAAAACTGGAATTCATATTCTTGAAAATCTACTATCAAAAATAGTCGAAAGTGCGTTTAAAACATTCTGATTTTCAACATCTGACCTGTAATTTTTTTCTTAATTTTCGAAACATCACTTTTCGCGCCAAATCGTCAATTCAAACTTGCCCCTCGCCTTCGACATCATCTTAAGATCAGATAATTTAAACTCTCATTTCGGCTAATGACCAATTAACTTTTCCTTCTCAACCCTAAAATTACATCAAAACCAGCGTATCCCACACCTTTCATTGTTAAATTGATTTTCCCTAATTTCTTTTTTATACTTTGTTTATTGATCTTCCATATTTGAAATAGGAGATCAATGTCCTAGTTTGGTATTGCATTTTTCTCGGCTATCGAAATATGAGAGTTAATTCCGATCGAACCTCCATAGCTCGGTGGTTTTCATTTGTGCCAAAACGACGTTATTTGCCGATCATATGCGCTAAAATAATGTATCACTTGCGCCAGTTAATACTCATTTGCACCAGCCCATATTCATCATTTACGCCAGTGATTAAAATATGCGTTAATGTGATTTTGATTATACTCGTTAATTGTTAATCTAATGTTTAAACAGATCGATGACCGTTTATTTAAATTATTCCTATTTTTTATTTTTATTTAGTCCTTAATATCTTATATATTAGGGATTGACTTAATTATACGTCATTTACGTTGATAATTTCTGTTAGCCAAAAACAGCCACATTATTTACTATTCATATTGATGTTTTCAAATTACGCTGATAGCTAGCTTTACATACTCAGCCATTTGAATTAAAATTTACGTAAATCAGATTATACGTACATAAAAATGTCGAAGTTCAAAAACCAAATGCAGACATACACTTTTATTGTGTTTTTTGAAGGTCTATAAATTATATTTTTATATTCTTTTTCGATCACATACAAATTATGTAAATATTAAATAAATATTATGTATATGATTTTTGTAGACAGTGCAAAGTTACATTTACCTAAATTTTATGTAAATCGTTTATATATATTCTGGTTATCAGGGTAGCTTCATAGGGTATTTACTATCATTTTATAATGAAATTCGTTACGGTTCGTCGCTAGTGCGTAGAAACTTTCTTTAATTTCAATTTAATAACTTTAATAAACGTATTTCCATAAAGAACGTATATCATACGTTGCGAAATTTTGACTTATTCTTGCCTTCTCTTTTCTTCTCTTCTCTTTGATTCTAATAAAAAATATAACAGATAAGACACCGTATATCTCACTGGCGCAAATGATGAGTATGGTGTGGCGAAAATAATGAGTTTGGTGTGACGTGAATGATTAGTAGCGCAGATGATATACAGCCTCGTAGCGAACTTCAGACCAAACGAACTTATTTCCCAAAATTGGAAAAAATTGCCAAACAGATCGGCGGACAGGCGGTAATTGGACGCGATTGAATCCCTCGTTGATCACCGAATTGGCGACGTATTTTGACGCGTCGCCTGTTGTCCAGCTGCCACCCGGCCGTTTTTCTCTGCAATTTAGCCGCGGGATTAACGTCATTTGACGGCGCCCGAGCCTTTAATCCGCGCGTCGTTTAAATGAATACGGATCGCGCCCGCGAGGGGGCGTGATCGCGCGATTGAATGCCGCCGTTCCACGGGGCGAACGTACCCCTGGAATGTGACTGGCAAACAAGTCATTTTTGTTCATAATTATTTCGTTTAATGACGCAATTAGGTTGCGCCGAGAATGTCAACATTCCCGGCGCTCAAAGGCCTTTATAAACGGGATTCGTCCAGCCCCGAGTGCTTCCTGCGCTTTTTTCATCCGCCTTTCGGATTAATTTCGTCATATTCACCGTTTTAATTTCGGGCTAACGAAGTGGCCGAAAGTTGCAATTCCATGGATTTAATTGACCGCGGGAACGTCACATTGTGCCAGCGTCCTTTTTTCGACGCGATTCAAGGCGGATTGTTAAGGAGCTAACTCCGGATTAGTGGAGTCGCAAATAGGTTCGTTAGAGGTCGCTGTTTATCTGCGTGACTTATTTGAGGTGGTTCTTGTTAGGGTTGATTTGGGAACGATTCAGAAGTAGGTATGCATTATCCCTAGTAAATATTGTGATTATGCTAAGATCAGGGCCTGATCTTAGCATAATCACAATATTTACGTTACGGTTGGAATTGATGTGGGCATGATGAGGAATCTTCATCAGACTCATATTGTGCCGGAAAAAATGTAATGACTGAGACGAGAATTGAACCGTTGATGCTCACTTTGTAGTATGTCTCACTTGTCCCCGAGCTATTGGAACATTATGCGTATGAGTGAATGTGATATGAATATCATACTACCAGGTGATGATGTGGCTTACCTTATCATAACCTGATAAGGCCCTAATCATATTAGCCTCATCCAGTGATGTGGCATTTTAACCAAACCTGATAAGGTCATGGTTGCCATGACCTTATTTAACCAAACCTGATAAATTTTCCTGATGTGGCATGCCACTGAATGGGCATGCCACATCAGGGCCACACCGATTCCAACCGTTACAGTCGACTCAATGCCTCATTGGAATACCTCATAAGGGCCTAGTATGGTTTTGATCAGGAATCTTTTGATCATGTTTGCCACATCAATTCCTGGTAAGGCCCACACGTGTGATGTGGCATGCCACATTACATTTTCTTCTAAGGATTCTTGATCGATGTACCCTTCACTGAAACCTGAATTCAGTTTAAAACAAAGAGCATTTCTGTCTAACCTGTACATAAAATGATCTTTTTCTTGCCTTATATCATGCACAAAATGGTTTATAGCCCGTTCGATACCGATAATGAACAGCTTCGCTTCCTGTATACAGACAGTCGACAAATTATTTTTTTTTTTGAGATAAGACAAAAAATATCGTTCGCACTACGGACGATATTTTATATAGACGCGGTTTCTATATTACATTGTAGCGGTTACAAGATACATTATACTCCTTACAATATGGTTATTTCAATGAATTTTCAGAAAATTATTCTATTTAATTTCACATATTATTGACAAAAGAATAGAAACATGTATATAGTAATATTACTCCGAAGGCGTCGAAAGCAAATAAAATACATCAAACAATACGCCAACCTATTTCAATTTAGTACGACCGCTGCGCCATCTGCGCTCGAAGTTCTCAGTGGAAACGAAGAATTGAATTTGCATTTAATGGAATTTGGGTTAATCAGTAAACAAAAGAAAGCAATTGTTTTGGTGATTTTTATTAATATGTAACACATATTTACGTTTTTCAGTTATTGTTTCCACTCGTAACTTACAAATTCTGCCACGACAGGTCGATTTTCTTGGCGCTGTGAGACGTACTGGTTTGGCGTATAAAATCTGAAATAAATAACGAACTTGGCACTTAGACGATTTATCAATCTTTGATGTATTTTTTATTTGGGGTAAACTGCAATTTGTTTGAATTCGGGCAGTTGTTCCTATGAATGAAGCGAAAGTGTTTTTTTTTTTTTCTGGGAGTATGAAATTAATAGCTGGATTGTTATACACTACAAAAATACAAAATACGGTAAACTGAATGCACTCGTTCTTTTTTTTCAATTATTTGGACATTTTCAAATGAATGCTTTACGGATGAATATATTTCCAGTGAACAGTATTGTTTTAATTCTAAACATAGATAAATGTTGTTTGTTGCATGTACAGCACATTTAAAAATTAACGAAATAATGTAATTTTATTTGATTTTCATTTTATATAACATAATCTTTTTCCATCGAATACGTTTTACCAAAACAAGAATGACGTAATATTTATATGCATACACTGGGGGAAAAATATACTGATTCAACACAAAAACCGCCAGAAGCAACTGAAAAATGAGGTTATGTTTACATTTAAATTAAAGTTAGCCTCGGATGTAGGAATTACTTTGCAATAGAGTCTTTGCTATGCGATAACGTTGAGCTAACATTGTGGTTTTGTTGATCGAACATATTGCTATGTTGAAGCAACATAGCTCATGTTGCTTCATTTTTAATATCGATTTGTTATGTCCTTTTTCCCCTCTGTATAGTTATAAATTATAAATGTAAAGGTTATTTAATTTGTTAATATGCTAGTTTTTATAAAATTATATAACTATTTGTTTAGGCGCTTTTTCGATTTATTTCATTTTTCCGTTTTTTCAGAGAAATAAAGTAGTAGAATTATTTTAAGCAACAGGATACATTTTACGCGTTTAAGTAGCTCAGTATTTTATAATCCCCTGTTTGCGATAATTCTCAAAGACGTCATTAAAATTGACATTTCGACGAACAACACAAACATTTCTCCGTCGATTTTGCGCATTAATTGTTATATCCATGAAAAAATGATCATCACGTCACTCGGGACTTCAATTACTGCGAATATTTGCACATTAATCAAATTCCTCTGTGATGTTTTGCTTTAAAACGTGTGTTTATTAGTCGCCATAATTATCCTGGACTTGTGGTCCGCAAGTTTTTACACGACGAAGCACGATCCTGTTTTTAGACGAGTTTAACAACTTTTGAGGTTTTGTGATTACTAGTTTGTTAAGTTCCCTGAATGAAATTAGGAGTTTGCCGAAATGAAATGTCGACAAATTGTACTTCCTAATTTGTCTGGTAATTCAACAAGATGGGATGCGCAACTTGAAATGTTTCGGATCTGTTTTACATTTAGACATTCAGCGGAAAGCAACTTTCGGTTTCAGTTTCGTATTTTGTAAATAAGTACGATGTCCTCATATGATACTTCCGTTTAACAAAAAACAAAAAATAAAAAAAATCAACATTACGTTCTAAAAAATGAAGACCCTGCGGGACCAATTGATATCATAGAGCGATAAACTATGGATAATTATCATTACGTTGCAGTGAAAGTATTCAAGTTTGAGTTGACCAATTAGAGTCAATTAGTTTCGTTCTTGTTGGAATGTATACGATAATTACTCTCGGTGGAGTGATTACAATGTAGTAACTCTTAATAAGTTTCTAAATGAGGGCGCAAATTTTGAACGTGAGCAATTTTTCGATCAGGAACTATGTGAACGCTTTGGCCAATCGCAGTTACATTAAATGTATACTCTGCGTTTAGATTATTGAAGTAATAATATATCAAGCACTATTCTGTTACGAATATTTATTATAAATATTCGAAAAACAGGATGTATGATTTATGTAAATTCGTTATAACATGATTCAGCTATCTTTTAGTTACTGTGATGTAACTCATTTACATCGACCTTACATAATATTTACGCAAAAGTTAACGTGGCACTTTTATGTAACTTATGTTACTATACTAAATATTTTATATTGTATCAAATTAATTAATTCTACTTTTACAATCAATGCGAAATAGTAATTCATCGTAATCACAATAATTGGAGTAACAGTAACTTATTAATCAAGTGGTTTTGCACTAGTTTAATTTCGATCTCTTCTCCAGAATTATTTAACATAACAGTAATGGAAGTTCTAATTATTTTTGGATATGAACCGTGCCAAGGGAAGTATCGGTGTAGGATATGGGAAATAACAATAACATAATTGAAAACACAAAGACGAGAAGAAATTTAATGAGAAAAATAAGTGACCAAGTTAATGACCGAAGCATAATTGCACATTGCTTCAAGAAAAATCGGTGCTTTCAATGTCTCTTAAATGGTGTAAAGCGACGAAGAGATAATAAGTGGTGTAGAAGAAATCGTAGTGTAAGAAGATGACATCGGCGAGAATTGTACAAAGGCAGCAGCGAAATCGTTTAACGGATAAGTTTTGCGGCTTATCATTATTTTTCGTTGGTAAGCATGCAGACGACGAGTCTGGGAAGGTGTTATTTCGAGCGTAAGATTCGTATACACCAACTTCGTATTCTCAAATGGCGAAGCTCTGCTATTTATCGATGACAATAAAACGCTGCTCCAGCGGAGTCGAAAATTCAATAAACATTTGGCGAACGATTAGCTGAGCGTTGTCTACAGGTTTCTTGAACATTCCAAATGGTCATAAACGTTCAGGGAAATGACCAGCTGTGATTGGCTCTCTGAACGTTTCTCGTACCGTTTTCCCAACATCGCCAAACATTTCCCAATCACACTCTTAAAAATGTCCTATTGTCACAGCAAGAATCCTTCGGTAAGAGAAGGAAAATCAGTTCCTTCACAACATGACTTTGGGTGAAAGGATTTCAGACTGTGACAGCCAGAAAAACTTTTTGAACTCAATCTTCCGTTAACAGAATGTATCTTTTTGAGGTTATTTTCGTAATATTTTCCGAGTCTAATATTACTATTCACAGGAACCTAAGATTTGACTAAAACTCACCTAATTCAGCTGAAATATATTCACCCTAGGTATTCTTGTCCTAGATATTCTTCCCTATTTCTTAATGTACGAGCCAGTCCCAATAAATGAGATCCAATAAATTTCACTTTCATAATTTACAATTGACTAATCAAATTCAAATTAGACTCTGAGTTGGAAAAACGTACGCGCAGATAAGTTAAACTTTTAATCAGAAGTCGGCGCCATAAATTGCCAGTCATAACGGTTCTTAAAAATGTCCTCATCAGCTATCCTCTTCGATACTACGGAATGAAACGAGCCTTGCTTCATTAGGACGTGTGTCCCACGCTCCGCAATTGAATCTGCCAGACTATAACTTTTGTCCAAGTTCTCATTCTCTTCTGCGCTGACAAAAAACCGACGACCGATTTGCGCTTCTTGCGTCGCGTGAATAACAACTTTTAATTATCCAACGTCGAATTAGTTTTTTGTTCCGCGAGAGCCACAAAGAGCCTCCTATTTCGCACTACTTTTTATCGCCGACATTTCGTCCGACCGATGTTACGGATTTCGCAATTGCGATAATGTGTCACTGTTTCTTTGAGACCTTAAAATCACGAAGAAGTGTATTTTTAGTGTTCGAACAATTAATTCTAAGGATTATTGGGTAAAAGAACATATTGGGTTTCGAGTGAATTTAGTGAGAATAAAATCCAGTGAATTTGTTGGTTGCATCGATGTGCGTTGTTTTTTATCAGTTTATTTTTATCACTGTAAAAAACCCTCTGACTGACATAGGGGCGTGGCCCGACAAAATGGCGTCGACAAGTATAGAAATTTGAATTGTTTTGTAAGTATCATTGAGGACTATTCTAATCCAAAAAGACCGATTTACTTTCTCAAAGCCCTCCGAACGATACGTTTATGTGGAAAAGAACTGAGTTTCCAAAAGTCCAGTAAATGCAATTACAGTCTTATTCAAATTAGTAATTATAATCAATTAACAAATCTACAATGTCAAGAAAAGGGCTGTCAATCATCTGCGCCGCTAATCATTTGCGCCGCGTATCATTTGCGCCGATTCTAGATGTGTCATTTGCGCCGATGAGATAAGAGCCGATCTTATCTAACGGCGCTGCGATGCGGCACGATAAAAAGTAAAAGTGACTGTAGTTGACTGAACCAAGAAAAACTAAACCAACCACCAAACTTTCAGTTTAGTACAGCTTGAATAATACTTCAAATATATTTCGCAATTCGAGGGAAGGGGAAGGCTTGTTAACACCACACATTAATGGCAACAATATATATGTTCTATATATACACGCGAATCGTGCACCTCCACGAAATATCGCCGTTTTTTAAGACGCGCATTTTGCGAAATTTGCAATTATCGATAATAATACACTCCTTCCCTCTAGTCGTTTGAACTTTGGTGATCTTCATTTCGAAACGTACTCTGACTTCAAATCAGTGTTGCCAGATAGAAAAGGACAAATTCCGCCGTCCCATGTTATTCAACGAAAAAAGTAAATGTATTAGTTAAAGAATATTTAGTTACTAATTATCATAGAGACACTATTTTATTGCATGTTTTATAAAAAAAAACCTAAAAACTCTGCGTAAACACTGAATAAACAAGTCATAACTTGGAATAAACTTTTGAACCTGACTGTACCGCTAGTATTACCTTAAGTAAATACTCACACAAACCTAGAGGCAATTCAAAAACAGAAACAGAGCGCAGGTACGAGCGGCGCGAAATTTCGAAAAAATAGGAGGCATCCAAAGTTCATAAAAAAAGTAAAATTTCATTAGAAATCTAATTATTGAGCATCTCGGTCAGCGGCGCAAGTGATACTATTTTGCGGCGCAGATGACATATCCGTAGCGACGCAAATGATAGGCAGATAAAGCATTTGCGGCGCAAATGAAAACCACCGATTAGTAAGGAAGTAAGGATTGTACAGATAATGCAATTTCAAAATTTTTTTTCCAGAAAGTTTCGCAACCAAACAATCAATCGATTGTATTGTTATGTATACATGTCCAAACTTCATATTTACAATTTATTTTTTAACATGTTTAAAATTTCGAGGCATTTCTTTAATTAATAAAATCAGTTGAAACATTTCTTTATATTCATTTAATGCGAATTTGCGTTTTTTGGTTTTTAACAGTATCATTGCAATTCGAATTAATAATTTATTACGTTTTTATGATCGTTATACAAAGCGTATATTTTTCATAATTTATCTTCAAATAAAATTTCGGCGCCATAAAATATTAATCAGCGGAATGACTAATATACTGAAATGACTGATTATTAGTGCTCGAAATAATGCGGGTAATGCGAGTAATACGGGTTAGAACCGTATGATAATTTCGTTATTTCGTGTATGTACACCTACTAAACGTGTTAATTTTTCCGCCATTCAAACCCTTACATCTCATATAATCTAGAAGAGTCATTAATTATCAAAATGTAAAAGAATTGTTTAAATAATATCGATACCCGTATTACCCGGGTACCTGTATAATACGGGTATTCCGAGCTCTAATGATTATTTTAGCAACAATGTATATAGACTATGAAATTATTTTCTAATGTAGAATCTTCGAACCTTACGCTCAGCGGTAAGGGACGAAAGCTTCTATTCGAAAGTTACTAAAGATTTCAAAATGTATTCTTTTTGTGGGTTACGACCGTAACTTTGATATAAATTCCACACATATTACCAAAACGGAACATAGGTTTAGATAATGTTACAGTGTCGCTTACGGATAGTTGTATTAATATTTAGAAAACGTGATGGTTTAGTAAACGTTAATATAACCATCCATAAGCGATATTTCAACGTTCTCTAAACTGTTGTTGCGCCTGCGCGGAGAAAATCAGATAGTGGTGGCCCCTGTGCAGCACAGGGTTGGTCCCTATGCCATGAGAAAGTTATATTTGGCTGCTCATACACAGGCTGCTCTGCACGCAGAGCAACCGTGGCCCTTTTACTTCAGAGGAACGGCTTCTCCAATTTGGGGGTAACTGTTGCTCCCAAGTCAGGAGTAACAGTTGCCTTGTGCATCAAGAGCAACCATTGCTCCGTTTTCGGGGCAATTAAAAAATTTTTTGAAAAATTGGCGCGAAAAACCTTGCACTGTGCGTAAAAAACGATTTTGCGCACGGCTCTTTCACTTTGCGCACACTGTAAAAACAGGTGTCTTATTTTAAAACACTTCTGTCTCATTTTTAAAACATTTTCAGGTGTTTTAAATTTTAACCTATCTTTCTATAATGGGAAACACTCATAAACGTTTTAAAATTGAGACGGAAGTGTTTTAAAATAAGACATTATGGATATGTTCGATGGCTATGAAATGTCGAATTAGCTAATTACGCCGAGTCACGCGTAATTTCGTCGTCGCCGATTCTTCGGTTGACGATCTATAGGGGTAGTGGGGAGGGGGGCTCTATTTCGGATCGCAAATAGAGCCCCGAAATGCGCAAAACGAGGCCGTTCATGAATATTCGGCGAAGTCAATGAAACGGCTTTTTCGTTTTCGCGTTCTGTTTCGCCTTTTGCGCGGGAAAAAGAGCTTCGTTAGCGTGCGAAAATGCATCGATTTTTTTTGCCCGCGGGTCGATTTTGCGAAAACGACTTTAGTTGTTGTTGGGTGACAAATGAAATTCGCCGTAAGATTGTATTAGTTTCGATATCCAAAGTGTATTCGGCGACTGTGTTTACTTTGCAAATGAACAAGTTTTAACGCAAATATTTTCACGAATTAACGTCTCGTTGATTGGGTTATGCCATTTGGGCGTTTTTAAATTAAATTAAATTTAATTTAAATTAAATTTTTTTAATTAAAAAAAATTTGCCTGCAAACTGGGTTTAAGTGGGAGGGGGTTGGGTGGGTTAGTGGGAAATTTAATTATTCATACATATTTATATAAATAATTAGTGTGCGGAAATTTTGATTGGAGAAAAATGCGGTCGGTTAATTGAAAGGGGCGAAAAATAAAGGATCGTTTTGATTGGCCCGATCAAATTTGCTCCGTTCGTCTCAAAGTGTACACTTTATCCTTGTACGTTCCTCGAGTATTCTTTATTCAGGATACGTGAGTAAGAAAATACACTGTCAGAATGTGTATCAGTCGGTAGGATCGTCCTCTTTTCGAAATCCAATTCGACACTTGTCCAACTTTTATTCTCTGTGGAAGCCAATTTTTCATAGTTTTTTTCGTCCGAGTGGCCGAAGTGAAATTTATTAGAAAATAAGCACGTAAGTCTGAGATTTTGCGATCGCTTACCTCGATCTCTTGTTAAAAAGAAAAACAAACTAAAAAACAGAAAGAAAACTGGTTTCAGATCGTCGGATTCTGTTTCTCTCTCATTTAATTGTTTTCAATACAATTATATTAGACAAATCTGTTCATATTTTTACGAGAAAATGGAGTAAGCAGCTGCTTCATTCCGAGGGTCTCTTTAACACCTAACCTAACCTAACAAAACTTGCTAACCTAAAAATGTTTCAGCAAGCTAATGCTACCCGCATGGAAGAAAATATATTCGCAAAATGTATGTAAAAATATATACGTATATATTTTGGCACAATTTATATATTTTGTATATATTTTCCATATATTCATACAATGTAAGTGAATAAATATATATCCAAATATATAATTACGTATATGTAAAATATATTTTTACATATATTTTATATATATTTACAAGAAATATCAGCGATAAACTAGATACAAATATATAAAAAAATATATTTTTTGGGCAAAAAGTTATGAATTTGCAAATATATTTTGTGAATATATTTTTTCCGTTCGGGTAGGTTCCAATTCGAATTCAAATTTAAAATACCACCTCAAAAACCGAAGAAACCACCCGTCTTCTCTCCATATCGAGAATCTTTTTCAGGGGGGCGTGAGAGGGGGGGATCGGTCAACCAATAAAAAAGTCCGAGGGAAGGAAAAAAGCGTGCCATTGTGTGGATCATTTTTGTCGGGCAGGGCACGTCGGCCGGATGTCGAGAAGCCGGAAAAATTGGGAGTCCCGAAAAAAGTCGTTTCGGGTCGATATTTTGGTTGACGTTCGCGTTTCTTTTAATTTCTTTTTTGCGCGCGCATATTACGATAACAGCGGTCGGCGCCCTGTTTTCGCTCGTTTTTCGGCGACACGAAGAATTTTGCGCTGCGCGAATTAAAATAGACGGGTGGAACAGAAAAATAAAAAAAGGAAAACTAGCGGCAGCGAGCGAAGCCGCAACGTCAGTTTTGATTGAATTGGCCGGGAGGTGCGGATTCAATTTTTTTAAAACCAAATTTAATTTGTTAAGCGAAACGGCGTTACGGCTTCCATAATCACTCGGCAACATCTGTTGAGTGGTCGCTTTTTTCTGAGCGCTTTTGATCGACGAGCGCAAACGGCCGCTGAATGATAATGGAAATCAGCTGACGAGACGAAACCACTTTTGCCACGCACGTTTTAGTGTATTGCGAGTGAATTTAAGGACGTAGCTTTTATCGTCGTTAGAAAGTACTTATTTTGGTTTTATTGTGAACATATTTTGCGGTAATTTTTGAAAAACTTAAGGTAATTTATAGATTCCTGTTAAAAATGGTATGATTCAATCTGAAATATTCTTAAAATTCTGAAATTGTATAGCGATTAGTAAATTCTGTAATAAAACTAAAATTAATTAAAAATACATAATACAATTTCCCAAATCTCTTTTTTTGCAAAAGCCGAAAGCTATCTAATTTAAAATCAAGTTTTCCTTTCTCTTTTAATTTCATGCAGAAGATAAAGGAAATTCATCGGATAAAGCGATTTTCGGATTAAGTTGCTGATAACAAAGTAAAATTCAGCATACAGGTTTAACATTTATGCGCTGGAAATTCAACATTGCAAATGAATTTCGAAGTGACGGTATATTTTTATATAGAGATTAAAAAGGGGAATACCAATGTTCCGAAACAGTGTTAATTGAATTAGCGTAAAGCCTTTTTACAGAGCGCTCTTGATTGAATAAAGACTAGGCAATGTGATCATATTTATTTTAGCGCTGATAAAAGGTAGAAAAAAGCGCATTTGGTTTGTAATTAAATCATTTCATTAGCACTTCGTTGTAAATTATTCAAATGGAGATTCTTCTTTAACGAGAAACCTTATTTTAGATGTTTTATGTGGATGAGACTGGAAAGAAAATTTGTAGAGTTAAATTTTAGATATTTTCAGACTAAGTTCAACATTTAAAAAAAATAAAATACTGATATCGTATAAAACTTGAAAAAATGTCTTAATAATTCTGATATTCTTTTGTTCAAGAGAATTTATAAAAAATAATTTCTCTTGAAATTCTAAAATTCCCTTAATATTTCCGAAATTCATCCAGACTATTTCAAATTATTTCAAAATGTTTCTACAGATTGCCAAAAATTCTAATTCTACTAAAAATCCACTTAAAAATATCATCATTGTCACTTTCCTATACCAAAGTCCCCATTTTAATCGCCCCTCCCCCTCCCCCTAATTTCCACATATTACTCCCACCGAACACGAATCACTGCTCGTTCCCAATTTGTTCGGTCATGGAACCATTAACACTGCCCTAATTTCCCCGCGAGACAAAAAGTGCGACCGTTATTGGACGCCATCCGTCAAAGCGCAATTCAGCCGCGATTCATAAGTCCAAAAATCGCCGAGCCCATGACAAATACGTCCCCTTATTCGAATCCGAAAGTTTCTTCCGCCGCGACGCTGCAGCGCCGTTCCGTCCGCGATCGCCATACATCGTTGTTGATATATGTGCAAAAATTTTTCCGCCGAATTCGACGAAATTTCATTTTAATATACGGCGCGGCGAGATTTATGGTGCCAAGTATGCCGCAGCCAGATCGCACTGAGAACGCGGTAATCAAGACAGCATGCGTATTCATTCGGCGCGGACCATGAATATTTATCGACTGGTCCGTGAAAACTGCGCGGACGGACGAATAACTGGACGGATCGACGCGACGCGATAACCCACATCCCGGACAATCCGGTTTTCCCGCTGTTTTACCGCAAGAAAGTTGTGCCATTTGAATTCCGGTGGAAATGAACTGCCAGAAACAATCAGAATATACAAATTGGGAGACATTCGAAAGTGGTTCAAGTTTTAGTAGAAATTGCGCAGATCAATATGTTTGAAATCGGAAATCATATAGTTTGAATACCCACAAGACTATGTTCGGAGTATTTTCAAAAAGATTAATTTTTAGTATTTTTTTTAAATGTGGCAGTTTTTTGGTTTTTGGCATACGCCATTGTATTTGGAACGAGAAACCCTTTTGTTTGAGTACACACTCGATGGGGTTTTGAAAGACTAACATTTTTCAAAAACTTCAAATTTCTCCAAAAATTATTTGAATTTTTCAAGTTACTCCAAACACAGCCGTGTTTGTACTCAAATTAAAGGATTTTTGCTCCTAAATACAGTACTGAGAACCACTTTCTTTCAAAATTAGTCATTTTTGGTAAAATTTGGTAAAGATAAAATGAGCTTTCAATTCCGTTATGTCAAGGTATATCTAACGTTGTAGCTGATTTCCAAACGACTTTTCTACCCTAATTTCGGCAACGCGGAATTGAATTAACGAGAAGAAAAGCGATCGATTGTGGGTAAACGTCGGAGGAAATGTCGATCCAGCTGTCGACGCTGCGATCGTCGGGAGATCGTTGTTTGACGGCAATTGACGCGACGTCACAATGACTCGGGAAACGCATCGGGCGCTTGTATTTCGGAATGCGCTGTTTCGCAGCATTTCGCGCCGGCGAACGTTATTTACGACGAGCCGCGACCATTACAGCCAGCTGTTACTACAACTGCCGTTTAACGCTTCGCTGCAAATTGCGATTCGGTGACACCGACGTTGAATCATATCGAACATCGCGCTGATGGATGTTCTTAAATCAGGACACCGGACCAGTCGTGGGTTTATTCTTTTCGCGTAAATGCTCGATGATTTTGTCGGATAAAAAAAGTTTATGCACTAAAAATTCGTGAAAAAGTACATAAGTGTTCTTGAGAGAAGAAAAACATGTTTTAATGTAAAATAATATGGTGTAAAGATTTATAAGTGTGTTCCTCATTAGGTTAAACGCTTAAAGTCTCATAAAATTATATTTTTAAAGTATTTACAAAACGGAAACTATACACTTACACACTTACGCATGTCTCATTGCATAAGTGCAATGTGATATTGACTAAATTCATAAGTGCAATGAGTCTTGTGTCAGTTTTTAAATACAAACATACTTTTTTTCCGTTCGTAAGTGCCAATGTAAGTGCTAAAGTCCATAAGTGTAATTACCCCTTGTTTGATTTCTGACTCTAAATTTCAAAATGAGAAAAAAACGTGCACTTATTCAAATAAATCCACTTAAAGTAAGTGAATTATTTTCAATTAAAATAAGTGCATAGGCACTTATTGAAATATAGAGAATAAGTGTAAGTGTTATAATTGTGAACAAAGTCGTAATTTATACGTGATTTTAAGTTCATGAGTAATACTGAATCATTAGCTGACTCTCGTTGATCAATTTCCTGAAGCTTGAATGAGATCTTTTTTATATGAAACGTCCATTATAAATGTGGCCGCGCTTGAATTTTCATCGACGAATCGATAAATATTCAAAGCTCGCTCATATTGTCTCGCGGCTGCAATTTTTGTCCGGATGGACCTCACTTTTAGGAGCGCAGCCAATATTCCCTTTCCATTAGTGCCGGTGCTGATGTATTTTTTATTACAACAAAAGATGTATTTCAAAGGACTCGCGGTCATTTGGCTTTGTGGATCTCACAAAAGGAGCAAGAAGCGCATTCGGACAACGGGCTAACGAAAACTGCACAAATCGGAGCAAAAAATGTCGCTTGTTGAGAAAATCTGGTTATTGAAATATGGAAGTTGTTGATTGGACACGTTTGTACGCTTTACACAGTTTTAGAGCAAATCGCATAAAAATGGGTTGAATAGAAATTGCCTCAAAATGAAAAACGAAGTTTTGCTTTCGTCGATCTGATTGAAAGCAAAACTTCGTTTAAGTGCACTTTTTATAGGTATGTCAAAATTGCACATATGGGGTACGCAAAAAGTGATGATACAATGAAGAATTACTTTTAATGGTATCATAATTCATTTCTGAAATCACACTTTGAGATGTCTGGTTAATAATTCAAGGACGTTTCATGGTACATTTTATTAGCATATAATACTTTTTTTATAGGTCAGGTCAGAATTACTGAATAATTTTTTTGTTTTCAGACCAATGAATAAAAAATTGTTTAGTTTCAATACCCACAATACTGTATAAACATAGTCGTGTTTATACTCGAATAAAATGATTTTTATTCACAAATGCAATTAGATGGTTTTTCTCCATTGCTATTATTTCAAAACAATTTTCGTAATATTCATTATCAATACTGTTAATACTTTAATACTAAAATCCCAATGCCATTCGGGTCCCAGAAATTAATTTGAGTACATTTTCTGCACATCTTAGCAATGTACAACAAAACCTGCAGTCGTTGACTAATACTTAGAATTTTATTCAAAAAAACGTTTCAGCCTAAAACCGTCTGAACTTTCCTCTCTCATTTTTGCTCTGCCACGACAAATCGCATTGGAGCTCGAGTCAGATATCGTTATCGACCGAACTAAGTCAATTTGCTCCCTCGACGTAATCCCGTGTAAGTCGACTTCGCCTCGCAGAAAAGTAACGTCACCGTCGCGGCAAATTTGACGAAACAACGTCCTCGAAAGACATCTCGCGGTGCAGACTTAAGTGGCGCTTGACTCTAAGTAGTTGGCACATAATCATTCGTGAAACGAGTTGATCAACTCGGCGCATGGAATACGCAATGAAGACGTTGCGCGCGAATAATTAGCGGCGGATCGAACCGTCGGACGTCGCAATAATCCGCGCGGAGAGACTCGCCAAAGTAAACGGCCGCGGAACGCGAGCGAACGATGAAAACAAAGTACACACGGCGGGCAACTTTATTGCCCGGAACTTTCGGGATTTCGAAAACTAATTTTCATTTGATCTCTGTCCTTAAAACTTGCCCCTTTCAATTAAGGCGCCGTACTTATTCCGATAATAACGTTAATTACATGTACCACATTTAGTTGCGGCGGAGGTTATTTGTCGGGGTTTTTAGGAAAATTGGGGAGTAGAGGGTTGAGGAGGATTGCTCGGTTTTTATGGGGATTCCCGGTTCAGAATGGTCTTCAGAATGAAGAATTTTATTGTTTCGAAAAGTAACAATAAAATTCTTACTGGTAGTTTAGTGTTTAGGCCTATTTTGGGTCAAATAATAATAAATAAAAAACGAAAAAAAAATTTTTTTCCAATTCATATAAAAAATGTATTCCATTAAGATTTTAGCAACAAAGACTGTTTAGTCCATTTTGACTTGAATCGATGACCAATTTTTTTTATTTGTTCAAATGTATAAAAAAAATTCAATTTTTTAATGGCGATAAAAAACCCCATTTTATCGCCATTAAAGTCACAGGGATTTTACTAAACCTAACCTATCTCGATTTTAGATAGAAATTTCACCAAATCGCAACCAGAAATTCATTCGCGAACCTCAGAAATCAACCGATGACATCCTCGTAATTTGTCGCATAAAATTGTTTATGATCGTGACCATGCGCGGATCGTACGCGCGTCCAGTCGTCAAACCCGAAGATCGATTTAACATAAAAATATAACACTGGGTCGCCGCGAAATAAAGCGCTATCCAATTTCGCCGGCGCACCGGATTCCCTGACATTTGTTCTCAATAATTTATCATCCTTTCCGATCGACATCAAATGCAGTCATAAAATAACCATGATTCGATCTTGCCGTTTGATCTCCGACTTTCGAATCTCCGCTGCTCGAAATTACAATCAATTTTTCGCTAAATTCAATTTCCATGTTTCCAATTCCGAATTACACAACGGCGCAACGTCTGTCCGGTACACTGATAACGCGACAGCTTCGGAACAAAGCTACCGGAGTAATTTATTCACCGAAAGAGAGACACCTGAAATTCGATTGTCGGTTTTTCATATTGCCCGGAAATCGAAGGAGCGCGCTTTTTACGCTCAAAGCGCCCTCTCGATCGCTTTGACTGACTAATAAATAGATTAGCTGCTGATCCCATTAAACGCTCAGTTGCTGCACTTATTTAAAAAGTAATGAATAATGAGACTTTGTCGAAATTCAGATGGTATGTTAGAAATATTACAAAAAATGATTGTACATTTTTTAGCTCGAAATGTTAGTGCGAAATTTGCTGATTTAACTTGCGGTCTTATGAAAACTGACATACTTAAAAAATGAAGTATTAACTGGACTATGTTAGCAGAAATTTGAACAATTTGAAAATTTTTTGGACTTTTTGGTATTTTGATAATTGATAGTACTTTTGTAAATACAATCGAGTTTGTACTCAAACTGTGTAGGTCAAAAACCAAAAATGTTTAAAAATTATTTTCCAAGTGACAAATAACATCATGAGATTATTATTTGTTGTGCATTTTTGTTAGTTATATTTGTTTTTGTTAGTTGTATTTGTCTTTGTTACAAAAACGACATAACCTACAATATTATACAAGAACATACGGGGTCTTTAATCCGGGATGAGAGTCGAAGATTCACATGACAGGCATTGTGAAGTTTGCGATCAAACGCCTGAATTATAGAATGGGTATCTACTTAGAGAATAATGTTGGAGGTTAGTTAGTTGGTTCGACTTAGTTAGTTAGTCGACGAAAATTACGAGTTTGTTTGCGAAGAAAAGGCGAGTTTTCTTTGGAAGATGAGGTATGTCGAAATTTTGTTGGAATTGGAACAATTCAAAATTCAATATATTGAGTTTTATTTTATTTTATAGAAATAAACTCATTAACAATGATTATAACCGATAAAAATCCTTTTAAAACTGATGTTATTGTATTTAAAATTAATATATTCTAATTTATATTCACAATAAAATTTAATGATCTTCAATTGCGTTTAGTTGACATTACTTGTATTTCTCTAATTGAATTGAATTTATTAAATAATTAATTCAATTGAATTTATTAAATTCAGTTGAAACCAATTAAAATTCCATCAAAACTGATAATATCAAAAGCATAATTAATCGACGTTAATTAAGAGTACACAATGTTAATCGGTTAATTCATTTTATTCATTCTTAATCGGCTAATTAAATTTAATCGCGCTTAATGAGATTTAACAGTTGATTAGCTCAGACAAAGTTATCAGTGAATCTTATTCCATTCATCGATTAGACTGAATGAAATTTTTCTTAATGACACTTGAAAAATCACTTTGCGGCCGAGCGATAATAGTGGCGATTTAATACCCTGTTAAACTTTATTGCATTGATCGGACTGTGTAATTAGGTTGATTTGCGTGCTTAATTGGCATAATACTTGAAAGTTTTAATGAAATAATACACTAATTATCATCGGCGGACTGACACCCAAGCGTCACGATTGGCGTCCGACGTCACCGTTATAATAAAACGGCGATTAAATTTCACAAAGTTTCGTCCGATCGAAACTTCAGCGTGAAATCAAAATATGGGAAAGACTTATTAAAATTTATAAAATTATGGAAAACACTTATTGCAACATTATTTATTTTCCATCTTTTTTTAGTGAGAATTTCATTATCACGCTCAACAAACATTTCCTTTTTTCACACTTTCAAGAATCGATTATTTTCAAAGTCGAAATAAAAGATTAAAACAATTGTTTATTGCGATGCCTCCATTATTCAAATCGGCGCCCGCGAAATCCCTTTTAATCCGGTTAACGCGAGCCACTAATTATGTCGACGCGGAATCAGCGCTTTGACTTTTTTGTAAACGATATTTCAGCGGCTCGCGGTGTCGCCATAATTACAAAGTTAATCGACCTTTTTGGACGCTTGCCACCGCGCCTTTTTCCGCGACGAAATTGCGGCGTCGCCCGGTAATCAGCGCGATGTAATTCCGAAAATTACCGGCGTTCGGGCGCGTTGCGAATTATTCAATTAATGCCTAACGAAAGGGGGCTGTCGCGTCGACGCGATTTTATTAATATCGATATCATTCGTCGACGCCATTGCACCGAAATCGACGCTACAGTATGGAGAGAAAATAGGTTCGCGAAGTTAGCCCCAGAACTCAAAAATAGTACTTGACCTATCTGTAATCGTTTGACCATTTTGTGACCATTTATGACCACTCATAAAAATCTTTTTACCACTGAACTATTTTCGGAAATAGTAAATGGAACATTTTGGGGCTAACTTCATAAGAAAACAAAACTTGATATATGATAAAACCGTTTTTTAGGTCGAGTCCCAGTGAGTTTATTTCAATTGAACTTTTCATTTGATTTTTGAGAGATGGCCAAATTGTTATTTCGTAGCACATAATGTGTTTAAATATGGTGAATTATCTTTTGAAGATGATTTTTTTTTTTATTTTTACACATTTTTGGAGAAGGAATTCTTTAGCAAGAAAATGGTGAAATGTAGCAAATTAGTTTTTGTTGAAGTACGAATATATTTTGCGAAATTTATAGATAAAAATAAAGGATTTCTTTAGCAAAATTTGAGTTTAGATTAGCAAACAATAGGTTTATGTAGCAAAGTCAAGAATTTTATTGTAGAGAAAATCATTGTTGGTAAAAAGATCTAACACAGAACCAACAGCAGATTCATTGTAGCAACAAGGAATCTGCAAAAATCTCCACTAACCGTACATAACCTCGAAATCGAAATTCCCTGCAGCACTGATGTCGAAGAGATTGTCTTTCGAATGTGTCGACCGAACGATCTGAAGTAAATCTTAGCCCCGCAATTACCCGAAATAAACGGCGCGTCAGATCGCCGCGGGTATTTGTCTTTCTCCCTCCCCCCCTTTTCTCCGTTCTATCATTGATAAGTCGATGCAGCGCATCGGACATAGAAAGAAATGATTTTTTTTAATTTTCACCTTGTTTTCGATCAAATTTTGCGACAGCCACATGGTAAAAAATATTATATCACTTTTTGTAAATAATATTTCTTGTTTAAACTACTAATTGCATACTAATTTTGTATTTTTCATACTAAATTTGTTTATCTGTCATATGGGATCCGTCATTTTAAATTTGTTAAATCTGAGCTTAGATTCGTGCTTATGAACCCAAAAAACACTAACATACTGAATACGAAGAAAAATCAACAAGTTTAATTATTTGATTCGCCATATTGGATCGCCATTTTGCGATCAATATGGCGATCATAATGTCAAAAAATTGTTTATCATCCTGAATTATTCTTCAATATAAATAATTCGGGATCGAAAGGGTTATGCACTCCGTTGTGAAAAAAATTGTTTATGCTATTTTTCTTCTAAACCAATACATGTAATAATTTTTTCTGATAACCCTAGTAAATTTTACATAATTTACTAGGTTAACTAAGAAACTAGCAGGTTCATAGTTAACTTATTATATTTTCGTAATCGACATACGTCCGGCTGCTTTTAGTCCCGAGTCGGACTGCGGTCATCGGTCATCGGTCGCGGGTCAATTATATTTTTTTTCGTTCCTTTCCGCGACCCGCACGTTTCGGCAGCCAATTCGTCCGCTGTCAGTTTGTATCCGGTAATGGAAGCTCGATGGCCCGGCTATAAAGTCGGAGGTCAGACTATCGCGGCTCGACCTTTCTGGAGCCAACGGCACCGTCGATATATTAGCCTGGTAATTGCGCGCCATTGTTCTCCCCCCGGGAGCCGCGGGGGAGAAAAAAAATTTTCGTCCTTCGAGCGGGACTTTAATGGGGCCGGATTTACGACCGTGCTTCGCGAGATATCGTGCGATTCATTTCGCAAGAGTGCGCCGGCATTCGAACTAATCCGGATGACCTTTTTCTGTTTCAGGTAAGAGCTTTTGTCGATTGAGTCGCGGAAAGGGGGACGGGGGAGGGGATCGTTACAGTCCTGGAGGAAAACTGCTGCAATTTGGGGATTTCGTCACAGATGTAAGTCTGTATTGCTAACAATGTTCATAAAAATGTGCATTTTATTTGTGTCTGATATTCTGGATATATATGGTTCTCAATTTTAGGAAGACACTTGCACTGTAAAAAGTTAGAGGAGTTTGAGGCTACGGAGTGAGTGTAATAGGTAACGGAGTGAATATTGACACTTTAACGGAGTTATTTTCACTCATAATGCAGTGTTATATGAATCTTGCGAGTGTTACCTAAAGTCACATATTGCGTGTGACTTTAGGTAACACATTCAATAACAATTTGTTATATTTGCAAGTATAATGTTTTAATTAATCTTACAATTTACGATGTCTTTCTCGATTTCTCAATCGAGTTTGTCTGACTTGATTGAAACCAGAGATAGTGTAAACTATATGGCCTATACTTTTTTCATGTAAAAAGAAACATGAATTTAGCGTTTCGTTCACTGGATAAAGCAGGACTGGTTTAAACAAATCTATTCAACACAGATTGAACAATTCCATTTATACCCTTTTATATGAATGGAATATTTGAAAACGTCCAAACAAATTCATGCATGCTTGGAAAAGGTATAAAAAGCTGTGACAAGGAATATTTGTAGTGGTGAATTAACCGGCAGATAGTAATAGGCGATTGATGAAGACATTTTTTTTGAATTTTGGTAAAAATTAATTAAATATCATCGAAACCTTTTCCAACCTCAAAACAGAGACAAAAGATATGGATTGTGGATATGGATCGCATATTCTGTACTTTTACATTAAAAGTGTTTAAATTATACATTAGACTATATAATCTACAATTTTATTTCAACTTTTATTTTATTATTTTTTTATTACGATTCTATTAAATGAATTATTGAGTAATCAATACTCCAAAGACGCAATTATTAAAACAAGACAATTAATCTCTGAAAAGTCAACTTTTTAAGTGATGCTCCAGCATTTATTCCGATATCTACTACCTCTCAACCCCCGATACATTTTATATACCCTGACAATTTCTCATTTCAACTCCGTCTTAATTCCAATATAACATCAATAACGCCCCGGATTAGGGTGTCCAGTTGTTGATAATTCCCGCCCAGTTTATCTGTACTCTGCGATCAATCAAAAGAAACGCCCAGCGCTGCTATCGATACGTCTCGTTTCACGCGAAATATCTATACCGCCTTGGCAACTTAAGGGACGTGAACCGCGTCAATTAACATTTACCAGCAGCGCTGCCCGATATTGATTTTCGTTCTGTCACTTAACACGTGTACCTTCGCGGCTTGACGAGCAAATTGAAGCAAATAGTCGTAATCACAATAACGTCAGCGTCGACGCCTTCGATCGTTAGATCGCCATTATAAGTAGTTGTCCTAATTCCTCGGCGCGTCCCTAAAGCACACCGTAAAACGCAGGAAATTACCGGCAGGTGGGGCTGCTGATACATTCTTATCGAATCCTGTAGACTTGCGCATCATCAGCACCACGAGAGCAAACCCTATTGCAAAATTGTAGTAGGAACGATCGTAGATCCGTATAAAAAAGTTTAATATAATACGTAAATTTCGTTATTTTTCGTTTTCAATGAAGAAAACTGCGAAATGTCTTTATTTTCGCAGTTTTAGTAATAAAATAAATATTAATCCCTTTTTTATTACCGAAATCGCAAACTCCGTGGCAGCAGAACTCGAACTTCACTTCGATCGATTGTCTCCATTTTGAAATGCACCGGAAATTTCGTCATTTTTCGTTTTCAACAAAAAAAACTGCGAAATGTCTTTATTTTCGCAGTTTTAGTAATAAAATAATTATTAATCCCTTTTTTAATGCCAAAATCTCTAACTCCGTGGCAGCAGAAAACTCGAACCTCACCTTGATCGATTGCCTCCATTTTGAAATGTACCGGAAATTTCGTCATTCTTCGTTTTCAATGAAGAAAATCTGCTAAATGTCTTTAGTTTCCCAGTTTTCGTAATAAAATAATTATTGTTCTCTTTTTTATTACCAAAATCACAAACTCCGTGGTAGCAGAACTTCCCAGTTGAAAAATTCCATTAGAAACCATTAGATACGGATAAAAACTAATGCTAAAAACCGCACAGGAACCATCAGGACTCGTTTTCATAAGGAGCTACAGATACATGCAAATAAAATGAATGTGTTATTACTTATAAGTC
>JABFPB010001674.1:0-23847 GCA_022817645.1 Ceratoteleas bidentatus | reverse complement strand
AAATAAACAAGTCAAAGAGAAAACGAAAGTTTAACTTCATTCGCGCAACCGCGACCAGCCGGGATCAGAACCCAACACACTGTATTGTACGATATTGTTTTATCAGTGCATAGACTCCTTCAAACTTAATGCGAAGGAAAATTATTTAGTTGCCTTTTATACGATTGTAGCTTATTTCACGTGGTTCATTTATCTTAACATTAATAGCAGTCATCGTAATCATAAAAACAGTAACAGAAGGAAGTACATAAGATACACATCTCTTTATCATAGTTCAAATCACGATCAGCTTTCAAATTAGTAGAAAAATTGTGTGCATGCCCTTGTAAAAATGAGAATTACGAAAATCGCCGTTCTAAAAAACATTCTAAAAAACTTAAAAATACTTTAACTTTATACTTTAAGTTATCAGCTGTAAAACTCATTCGAAATTGCAATTGACTGTCAAACGAGCGAAACAAGTAAAAATGCCAGTCAGACTTTTTCAAAAGTTAACAGGAAATTTTAGACGGCTGTTTTTGATGACCGAATTTAAAAGTACGAAGCTTCAAGAAACATATTTCCGAATGTTCACCGAAATTTGTCTAAATACCATTTATGATTTTTCATTGTGGCCAAAAGACCAGATTTCAGCACCACAGAGTCTTCAGCTCCAAAATTAATGACGGAGTTATGCAGAGATGTCATTCTTCCACCCAAAGCGCTACATTGATAAAACAATTCAAATTAGCATCTCATAAGAAATTCCATTATCAGGCATTTGAGAACCAAGTATAAGTGTCAAAAAATGTACCTTAAAATAGCAGCACCTGCGCACACATCCCATTTTTTTATCCCAGACATATGTACGTAAGCACTTGCATTACCAACCACAACTTCCATTACTTTGTATCCTAAAATTGTTTTCTCCATTAATAGTTATTTTTATATTTTATTCGTTCTAGTTCTGAAATAGAGCTAACATACCTGCTCCGGCTGCAGATATAATTTTTACATTATCCCCAAATGCAAGTTTTGACGCGTTTTCAACACTTCCAGCATGGGACATTGAGACTATCAATACAGGTGGTTTCTTTTCTTTGCGTTTCTGAAAAATACATTAAATATGTTTTATACCATAATCTGTTTGAATAAAAAATTGTTTATAATTTTAGTTTTTCATTAATTTCTTACCGTTGGTACTGTTTTCAGGTTATCCGAGTACGCATGACGAACCCATGCCCAGTATGTGGTTTTTGGTTGAAAAGGTTTGTGTATCACCCCAATGATAGGTTCACCTTTATATGCCACACATACCATAGTCGTTACATAATTCAACAAATGTTCTGAAAAATTGTAAATACATACACGTTAAAAATTATAGAGAGATAACTAAAAAGATTTACCTTAAATTAAATTTTCAATTTACTTTATGCTTCATGATTTCTTTTTTCAGATTGGCCAGTAATTATCGGTTATTTCCCGGTTTTCCCGCTCAAAAATCTTCTTTTTTCCCAGTCATCCCCAAATTAGTTTTACGCAACACACTTTTTTGAAAATTTTGTTTAAGAAAGCATCTTTTTGATTTTTGGTTGAAAAAGTCAAATTGTTTTCTTAAACAAAAATCCCACCTGTCTAAAATAAAAAAAAATTTTTTTGAATAATTTAATGCAAAGCAGCCTTAAAACATTCCGTGTGTCTCAAAAATTGAAGTTCATGTAAATAAAGTAAGTACACAAAAATGTTTCAACTTTTTTTTGCAAGGTTTCCCCGAAGAGTCCAGAATCTAAACATTTTTTTTTCATCAAGTGCCCTTAATTTCCGCTCAAAATACTTGATATTCCCATACAAAATTAGACATTGTATTTCGATTTGTTGTAAAGGTTAAAATAAGATAAAGGTAAAAACTGCTTGCAAACTGATGCAAAATATTATATACATAATTGCAATATATTATATATACATAATATATTTGTTTGATGTTCTTTACATATGCATGGGATTAAAATATGTATTAAAAGTTGTTCAAAAAATTCATTGCGTGTACATATTGCACTTACCTGTAAACTCTTTAGTTGCATCTAAAGGATCTATCCAAACTGTAATGTCTTCTATATTAACATTCTCATCTTCTAGATCTTGTCGAACACTGTGATGAGTCTGAATGTTAAGTATATCATGACTATCACAGCTCACAGATTGTTCCTCGGAAATAATAGTCATTGATGGAAATACATCCATCAACGATTTGTACATCACGCAGTGAGATCTGTAATCTGCTGCTGTCACAGGATCATTTATACCTGTATAAATATATGTTAAGTCATTTAAAAATTTTTAATCATTTAAAAACTGAAAATATAATTTTAGTGTTTCTTTGTTGAAAATTAATAAGCAATAGAAAGTGTCTATTCGAACCCTAAAACAGGAAACAGGGAAAAAAACAGGAAAACTGGTGTACAGCAATACTGCAGTTATAGCATAGAAAAAACGTCTCAAATTCCTCAACTTTGTCAATTTCCCCACGTTTATCAATTTGAAAAATTTCTCAAATTTCCAAAGTGGTTGAATTTCTCAAATTACTAAAGCTGTTTATACATTTACCAGATTGGTAAAATGTCCAAAAGTTTAAACAAACTTCAAAAAAATGTCTTAACTTTACTAGATTTGTCAAATGATGTACTTTTCCAAAATTCTTAAATTATCAATCTTTACACATCTGGAAAATTTGACAAATTTAACAAAGTTGGGAAATTTTTCTCAAAAGCGGCTTTAATCCCAATCTTACTAGATTATGAGTTAAAGCCACATCTTGAGCCCATTTTAAGTCCAATCTCAATCCGACGACACAATTTTTCGCAAAGGATTCCTCTTTCTAAAATTCGTCATAAATAAAAAAAAATTGTGTCGTCGAATGGATTGAGATTGGACTCAAAATGGGCGTAAGATGTGGCTTTAACTCATAATCTAGTAAGAAGTGTCGATCTTTTCGACCAACAGAAAAAGAAACTCAAATGTTAACAATGCAAGGTTAACAAAGACAAAAGATTAAGCGCACCCATTCCCATGTTAAGCTCAATCTGACTATATTTTGAGCTACAAGCAAAACCTAGCTTTTAAATGATTTGAAAATAAAAAGTTTCTCTCTCTCTCCTAAGATCCTGTTCCAAAGGGACCCAAAAGTCAAATCACTGTTTTCTATTTATAATGACCATAAAATTTCCTTCTGTCTCTTGTAAGATCCTGTGCGAAAAGTGCCGAAAAGTCACTTACTATTGCTAATGACTGTGAAGTTTCAAATGATCTGAAAAGAAACAAGTTTCTACCTCTCCTAAGATCCTACACCAAAAGTGTCCAAAAGTCACTTTAATGTTTATTACTGCTAATGACCGTTAAATTACAAATGATAAGAAAAGGAAAAGGTTTCTCTCTCTCCTAAGATCCTTTTCCAAAAAATCATTGACTGTTTACTGCTGCTAATGACCGTGAAGTATCAAATGATTTGAAACGAAAATGGTTTCTTTCTCTCCTAAATGTTCCAAATTTTTATCATGTTTGATGATTTGACAAATTGTCAAATTTTTGAAAAAAATGAGTCTGAAAAATTTGGAGAAGTTGACAAATTGAGAAATTCATCAAATTATGATCCAATAATTAGGTCACATTTGAATCTGTTTTGAAATGTAAGCTCATTTTTGGCTCACATTTCAAATATTTTTGGCTCATATTGAGCTCACATTTCAAAACGGATTCAAATGTGATCTAATTATTGCATCATAATTTGATGAATTTCTCAATGTGAGCCAAAAATGAGTAAAATATGAGTCCAGAATGAGCGAATTGCGAGCCCAAAATGAGTGAAATGTGAACCAAAAATTAGCAAAATGTGAGCCAAAAATGAGCGAAATGTGAGCCAAAAATGAGTCAAATGAGCTCATTACTGGATCATAATTAATTGTCAACAAAATCAACACCATCTCATCCAACTAAATATATTGATGTTTTAATTCGGATAATTAGATCGGAATACTGCGTGTTTTATTACAAATCTTAATGCTTCTAATAAACAGAGACAACAGGAATGTTTAAAATTGTCTTTCATTTATTCTGTCATAAAACACTTCTAGTTTGTTCTCTCGTTCACTCTCGTTCACTCTCGTCCACTCGCTCGTCCACTCTCGTCCACTCGCTCGTCCACTCGCTCGTTCACTCTCGTCCACTCTCGTCCACTCTTCAGTGCGAATAGGCACACTGAAGAGTGCGGTTTTTATCCTTTAAAGATAAAAACCGCAGTCCGATTATTAACCCGTAAGTGGGCGCGTGTCGGTCTTTTCGACCGACCGAAAAAGAAACTCACATGTAAACAATGGAAGGTAAATAAAGACAAAAGATTATGCGCGCCTACTCCCGGGTTAAACATAACTCACCTTCCTTAGTCTTTCCCTTGCTTTCCACGATCAGATTTGCATTATCGTGAACGGCTACGACCTGCGCGCCTCCAATTTCCGCGGCTCCAATCGCACTTATGAGCAAATTCTTCAACGAAATCGTTGGTTTACTGACTGGCTGTGGCTTTGGCACTGGCACTGGCACTGGTTCCGATCGGCGGAACATGTACAGATACCAGAGAACAAAAATCCCAACGAGAACGAGCACGCCGCATTTGCGGATCCGCACGTTCACCCCCAGATACATTTTTTAATTGTTTTTATTCAAGTCACATTGAAATGCTCACTATCACGACACCATTGCCGCTTTTCGAGCATCTTCCCTTTGTTGTTGTGTTTTCTTTAATGGCTATATCCAGGTCCTTCTAGAGAGAACTTTCGACCATTAGTATTCATGGGAACTTGGTTCGGCATAACCTATACCACTATATGTTTTTAGACTTTGTCCACTGTCAATATGGCCGAATTCCCTCATCTTCCCTTTCTTTTCACTTTCAGTTTCGATGTACTGCACGATGACAGTATGGCGGGGTGAGGAGGGAGGGGGGAATAAGAATATTGGAGAACGGAGAGGTTGGCAGCATTACGGAACAGTTGGTACGATGATTTTAAATTGAAATGATACTTAATAAAGATCCCAATTTGTGAGGGATTGTTTTGAGTTAAAAATAATGTAAACAATTGTGTTTAGGGAACAACATTTTTTTGTCGTATTTTTGCAAATCTGAACCGTTTTGGTGAGGGTGAAATTTTATAAAGAAGGTCAAAGGATGAAGTAGTAATAAATAAAATTAAATTGTTTTTAATAACTTAATAGATCAATAAATATGAATCGTTTATTGAATAGGTTGAATCGTTTCATTACTGATTTGTGCTTTGGAATTTTTTTTTTATTTCCAATTTATGATTAGATATTTTATGTTTTTAAATCGAAATAAACTTGTGCAATTTATCAGCGAAACATTATTTTTGTAATTTGTTTTTGCAATTTTATCACAAAAAACGTTAACTGAAGTATTAATATATTGGCGTTCAGTAAATATAAAAATATGTTAAAACAGTAGAATATGTGTGAATTTGTTGGTTGTGTATTTGTGGAATGTCAATCCAAAAATTGAAATTTGTTTAATTTTAAGTACATTGATTGTTAAAAAGTACTTTGAAATATTGAAAACAAGTTTTCAAAAATATCTTTTGAATAATTATTGTATTAACCCACAGATGGTTATCCTGAAAGTATAATACTTGATCTTTTTCATAGACGTCAAAATTATGTGACCATCCGCGGGTCACCTTTGTCATGTGTTGAACTTTTTCATTGTATGACAATGATAATGATACTAATTAGGTCATTATATACGATACTAATTAGGCCCCTTACAACAATCGTAAAAATAATGACATGATTGTTTGACAATATAAGAATGTTTCAGTTAATCACATTTTCACATTTCTTTTTAATTGTGCAATTATTTCAATCATTAACTCCCATTTTATGTCAAAATTAAATAATCCAAAATATGCATTATTTTTATATCTTTTTTAATAAAAATGATCCTATCAATTGAAATGAATAGGATTGAACCTTAGATATAACTACAGCTGACCTACAAACCCATCTGTTTTCCAGGTGGATGTTTCTAGCATTATCAGACACATTTTCTCGAATTAGGAAACGCGGGACATTTTCTAAGAAATTTTTATAAAAAATCAATAGAACACTTTTGCTAGTGATCTTCATTCAACTCATAAGTATTTTTTATTTATAATTAAAATAAAAAAATACATTGTTAATTTGATAATCAAAAGAATATTTTTAGACAATAAACGAATTTTATTGATATGAAAAAATGAAAAAAAAACTGTGTAATAGTAAAATTTGTACTTTTTATTATTATTATTTCTTTTTTTTTTTGTTTCAAAGACCAGTTAGACCATAAGAATGATTTCAGTCTTATGGTCAAAATACTGTATCTCAATTATTTAAAGCAAATTTAACACGTGTCGAGTTTAAATCACAAAGAACGTTTCCAAGGAACATAAATATGAATTGCTTCCGCGACCCTTGATCCATGTGTTTACATTTTTCGAAAATTACAAACAAGTCCGATGATTTCACGCAAGTTCGATCAATTTGTAACATCAATCCATCGAATTCAAAACGACCCCATAAATGACAAAGTAATGACAATTTGCTATCCCATAACTGAACCACTCACATTAATCATGAAGATCATGAATCACATTTCGTGAATCCGTTCGCCGCAGTATCTGCAGTATCGACTAACGTTAACCGTCTTTCCACGCCTTTTGTTCGTCTCGTTTTACTCTGCAATTTAAATGCTTATTTCCCCTGATTTTCCATTGTTCCACTCAATTGTTCATGATTTTCAGCACACCTTGCGGAACAAACTAGCCCTGAACTTTCTCGAATACTTTTTCATTCAGACTCGAAACAGCCGAACCCTCCAGAATATTCTCACACTGGAATAATCTAGCAACACTCTATTTGCGTCAATAAAGCAGAACTTGCCAAAAATGCATTAGCGATAAACAACGCTGATCCTAAATAACGCAACCCTGTCGTTCATTTAAAACGAAATTCGTTCCCACCGCATTTCCCCCCTTTTTCATTTACCCATTTCCAACTCCACAAAATCTTTATTGATTTTATTTCTCGCCATCGCAACCTTAACTCTCAATCTCCGATTCGTAAATTCCCCAAAAATCGTTCCCAAAACCCCTCCCCTCCAAATTTTCATTCCTCAAAACGTAATGAAAATTTCCCCCTTTCCCCGCAACTCCCCCGAAAACCGATCTCGCGCGATTTCAAATCGCGCGCCAAAATACGCGCCTGAACCTCTCCCATTCAATTATCCAAAAACCTCGCGAAAGTCGCCGAAAATCGAGAATCGTAATTTTGCAAATGCCTGCGATGCTAAGCCACCCTCTCTCGGCATGCTTCGAGACTCGTCTCTGTTTCCGGTACCGCGCTAGTCAAATGTTCCTCAAATAAGTGACGCTCGAACAAAAGCCACCGCCGCCCCCCCTCCCCGCCGATCAAAAAAATCGCAACCTCCAAAACCGCGAATTTTCCGCCCCACGATTTCCCCGGAAATCGCCGTTTTCTTCCGTGGAATTGCGTCGAACGTTCTAGAAGCTGACGGACTTCCGGTGGAAGCTTCGAGAACGCGCCAGTTCGATAAATACATAAGCGCCGGCTCGGGCGAAAAACCGTCAGTATACCGAGCGAGCTCAAGTGAAGCAGACGCTTCGACTTCAAACCAGCAGCGACTTAAACCTACCAGTCTTGAAAAAGACGCGAACTTGCGAATAATTAACTGCTCTTGTCGAGTGTTAATTACAGTTTCGTGCAACGACAATGCCTGAGGACGTCGCGATGGCTGAGGGTGGCGAGGTCGAGACCTTCGCCTTCCAGGCCGAGATCGCCCAGCTTATGAGCTTGATCATCAACACGTTCTACTCGAACAAGGAGATCTTCATCCGAGAACTGATTTCGAACTCATCTGATGTAAGTTAAACAACGATTTTTTCAATGCTATCGGTGAAATTGACTTTTTTCGAAAAAGTGAATTTTGATTTTTTTCAGTTTTGATTTTGGGTTTTGAGTTTTAATGTAGAAGTTCTTTTGGGTTTCTGAATAGTCAAAAGGGATTTAAAAATAATTTTTTCAGTTTTTTGGGCAAATTCTTTTGTTAGCTTGGATGATGGTTTAGGAATACAGTGAGGGGAAGGGTGAGGGTTGGGAGGGTTTTTTAAGGAGGAAAATTTTTTGTGACGGAATGGTGGTGAAAGTACGGGTCTCCTGGTGTAATTTTGGATAATTTTTGGAATTTTTACGGGACACGTGGTGAAGGGTTTGGCTTGGGTAACCTGTGTTTGTGAAGATGAATCATTTTGATTTGATAGTGTTTGAATTTGATGCAGGAATAATATTGAATGTTGGATTTTGTTTTGGAAAGGACAATTCAAAATGTTTTTCTACTTGTGTATTGACCTGTGAGTCTGAAGAGAACAAGAAAATTTCGAGTTTGAAGAATTTTATATTTTCAAATTATCACCAAAAATTTGCAATTTCTATTACATTTTCAAATTATATATTTCAGTAGTCAGTGTAATAAAAAAGAAAAAAAAAGCAATTGAACAAATCTGGAAAAATAAAAAAAAATTGTTATTTAGTAACAATGAACGTAATAATTTACCATAAATGTAAGAATTGCAAATCGCACATTTCACATTTTTCCAAGCAAATTTGAAATATTCGTTCCACATTACCAACGCTGAGTCATGCAGTTGAAATAGATGCTACCAACTGAAGAACGTAAATTGGCACATAGAATTCCTCAATGCAAATCTTTTTCAAGATTGCATGTATGGTTTTTCCTTCTGTTACAATATGTAAATGACACGCCTTATGTAAAATAGGCAATTGTGTAATGCAATTTTAATTACAATGAAAATGGCGTCCAATGATAAAGTGGCATTACGAAGCACTCTGCTGACTTTGAATATTGCCCTCAGTGATAGTTGATAACTATAAATAATTTGTTTTGATAACAATTGTATAATTACTATTACACCATTTTTATCCAAAGTTAGTACTGCTATTAAACAAGGTCAATACTTTCTATTATTATTAATTTTATTTTAATTAATGTTAATATTGTTTATTAACATTAATAATGTTTATTAACATTATTCATTTTTTTTGAAAATTTAACATTTGACTTTATATTTATACCACATTTTTACATTTCAGGCTTTGGACAAAATTCGTTATGAATCACTTACTGACCCGTCGAAATTGGACTCTGGCAAGGATCTTCACATCAAAATTATCCCCAACAAAAATGACCGAACTCTCATCATTGAAGATACTGGTATTGGTATGACAAAAGCTGACATGGTCAACAACTTGGGAACCATCGCCAAATCCGGAACCAAAGCTTTCATGGAGGCTCTGCAGGCTGGCGCTGACATCTCTATGATTGGTCAATTTGGTAAGCATAGCTTCCGTCATTACATTTACAATTTATTTACAATTTATAAAAAAAAATTATCAAGAATGATGTAATTATCAGAAATTACTTTATTGATACAAAATTAACTATAAACACATAATTTCATTTAAATTATACAATTTACTTTTTTTTTTGCATAAAAAAGCAATGTCACATTGCATTTTCAAAATGAAATTGTCATCAACCATTGCATTATAACTTATAAGAAATTGATCAAAAACAATTTAATTATCAGAAAATACTTTAACTAAAACAAAATAATTATATAAACAAATAATTTCATTCAACTTATTCAATCGACTCTTTTTTCAGTTGAAAAATATGTAATATTAAATTTGCAAAATCAAATTATTGTCAACTATTACAACTCAAAAAAATGCATCCAAAACAATTTGAGTATCAAAAGTATACTTAAATTAAAACGATATTAACTATAAATACATAATTCCATTCAAATCATTCAATTAACACTTGTATCCATTCAAACAATATGCTCTGCAAAACAAAATAATTTAAAGAAATAGACTTCAACTTGAAAAAATATTCACATGCCTTGTAAAGAAAGTTTATTTATCTTTTTTCTACTCAACAAATTTAACAATTTTGAAATAGAAATTAATATAAACAACTTGAACATATGAAAGTTAAAACTTAAAAAATGAAAAATGCTGAAGACTTTGAAAGAAATCAAAAACTAAAAAAAAATCAAAACTTCCAAAAATGAAATCGAAAACCACACCTCCAAATTTATTTCCACCCAACCTAACCTCGTCCTTCCTTTCCAGGTGTCGGTTTCTACTCCGCCTATCTCGTTGCCGATAAGGTTGTGGTCGTCTCGAAACACAACGACGATGACCAATACGTTTGGGAATCCTCCGCCGGCGGTTCCTTCACCGTCAGACCCGACAACGGCGAACCAATCGGCCGCGGAACCCGCATCATCCTACACATCAAGGAAGACCAGACCGAATTCCTCGAAGAATCCAAGATCAAGGAAATCGTCAAAAAGCACTCCCAGTTCATCGGCTACCCCATCAAGATGCTCGTCGAAAAGGAGCGCGAAAAGGAACTGAGTGAGGACGAAGAGGAGGAGGAGGAAGACAAAGAAAAGAAGGAAGAAGACGACAAGCCCAAGGTCGAGGATGTCGGCGAGGACGAGGACGAGGAGAAGCCCAAGGACGAGGAGAAGAAGAAAAAGAAGAAGAAGACCATCAAGGAAAAGTACACCGAGGATGAGGAGCTCAACAAAACCAAGCCCATCTGGACCAGGAACCCCGACGACATCACCCAGGAGGAGTACGGCGAATTCTACAAGTCCCTGAACAACGACTGGGAGGACCACCTCGCCGTCAAACACTTCTCCGTCGAGGGTCAGCTCGAGTTCCGAGCCCTCCTCTTCGTACCACGTCGCGCGCCATTCGACCTCTTCGAGAGCAAAAAGCGACGAAACAACATCAAACTCTACGTCCGCCGAGTCTTCATCATGGACAACTGCGAGGACCTCATCCCGGAGTACCTCAACTTCATCAAGGGAGTCGTCGACTCTGAAGATCTGCCACTGAACATCTCCCGAGAAATGCTGCAGCAGAACAAGATCCTGAAGGTCATCCGCAAGAACCTGGTGAAGAAGTGCTTGGAACTGTTCGAGGAGCTGGCGGAGGACAAGGAGAACTACAAGAAGTGCTACGAACAGTTCAGCAAGAACCTGAAATTGGGTATCCACGAGGACAGCACCAACAGGAAGAAATTGTCAGAGCTGTTGAGATTCCACACTTCGGCGACTGGGGATGAGATGTGTTCGCTGAAGGACTACATTGGAAGGATGAAGGAGAACCAGAAGCACATTTACTATATTACTGGCGAGAGCAGGGAGCAGGTGGCGAACAGCAGCTTCGTGGAGCGAGTGAAGAAGAGGGGATTCGAGGTGATTTACATGACTGAGCCGATCGATGAGTACGTCGTGCAGCAGCTGAAGGAGTTCGATGGAAAGCAGCTGGTGTCTGTGACGAAAGAGGGACTCGAGTTGCCGGAGGATGAGGAAGAGAAGAAGAAGCGGGAGGAGGATAAGGTCAAATACGAGAACTTGTGCAAGGTCATGAAGGATATCCTGGACAAGAAGGTCGAGAAAGTCCTGGTTTCCAACAGGTAAATGTTTCATCTAATTCATGATTGATTAAAATTGATGACTGAAATGGATTGATTTAAGTCAATGATTAAATACACTGATTTAAATCAACGAGCAAATTCCATTAATTTAAAGTCAATGATTTAGAGCAATGGTTAATATTTTCACTCTATTTTCAAACAGATCAACAGAATACGATTTAAATCAATCCTTTCACATCTATTGAATTAAATATCACAAAGTTTTGCAATGACTGAAATATCTAACTCTTTTTTCCTCTATCTTTCAGATTGGTCGACTCTCCATGCTGTATCGTCACATCCCAGTACGGTTGGACGGCAAACATGGAGCGTATCATGAAAGCCCAGGCTCTGCGTGATTCTTCCACTATGGGATACATGGCCGCGAAGAAACACCTGGAAATCAACCCCGACCATCCCATCATGGAGAACCTGCGTCAAAAGGCGCAAGCCGACAAGCACGACAAGTCCGTCAAGGACCTCGTCATGCTGTTGTTCGAGACTGCTCTCTTGTCCTCCGGATTCGCGCTGGAAGACCCCCAGGTCCACGCGTCCAGGATCTACCGCATGATCAAGCTTGGCCTCGGATTCGACGACGACGAAGTCGCCGCCGCTGAGGAGGAGAAGATCGTCGAGGCGCCGACCCTTGAAGCCGACACTGAAGAGGCCAGCCGGATGGAGGAAGTTGACTAAGGAAATGAGGGGTGGAAAGGAGAGAGAGAGTCGGTCGGAGCGAAGTCGCGGAGAAAAGTGACGAAAACCGAAACGCTCGATTTTCGCCATTTGTTCCATGTATTTTATATCATTCTCGTATTTATAATACACATAGTTAATTTGTTTTCGCTATCCGTTTTTTAAATTTACGGCAAAACGACACACTCACGCGGTACGTTTGATTTTGTGTTACCATTCCTCATTTTTAATCACCGTGCACTCACAAATCTCGCGTGTACATTTTTTTAATTTCGTTCTTCGTTGTATACATCGAGCTCGAGAATGCTGGATCGTTATTCCGTGATAAGTCAAACTTAGGTGTAAGCAATAGGAAACAAATTCTCGAAACGGTATTAAATACAAGTTTTTCGTTTAAGTGTGGTTTTTATTCGATTTCCCTGACCCTGCTGGTTTATTGATTTTGGGGGAGGAATGGGAATTGGAGTATGAAGTAAAATGGAGTAACTGGATTGTTATTGAGATCAAAGGAAAGTTTTTCTTTTATTTTTTAGTACAATTTTTCGCCTTTATTAAATTCTTTTACAATTGGGATATTTGGTAGTTTTATTTAGTTTTGATATATTTTTATCCAAAAAATTAATTACAAACAAAAATAATTAAAAATACAAAAAATACTGAAAATTTGTTGTAATTTGAGAGAAAGAAATAATACTTTTGCAAAACTACAGACATTTATTTACAAAAATATAACAATGGGGTATCAATTGATTCTCAATAGTTATTCTGAGTCTTCGGAATTATCCTCTGCATTTTGGTTTTCAACTTCCTAAAAAAAAGGAGAATTCATTTAGTATTTAAATTACATCGTTAACAATGTGCTTTGAGAAATTATAAATTGATATATAGTACCTTTCTAAGTACATCCATAACTGATTGTCCAGATTGAAAAAATTCGTTAACTTCCTGTGGCATGCAAAAATGGTTCATTGGTTTGGGCTGGATGCCCATTTCTTCGGCAATATATCTGAATTCCGGAGTATTATTTATTTCTCCCAATAGCTCTCTGTACTCAAATAGCGTTCCTTTTACAACAGATTCATCCAGTATGCCGAAATCAACAATTTTCACTTTATCTTTCTTGTATCGAATGACGTCAAACGAATCTGAAAAATCAACATTTCTTATGCAACTTGACCCATGATGACCGTTTCGTCAAAAATGCAATGTCAAAGTTTTACTTACAATTATCCATATTAAATTTATCCTTTATTTTCTCGGCAAATATGGATTTTATGTCATTTTTTATGTCATATCGTTCGTTTTCAATGTGTTTGTAATATTGGGTTGCATCTCGTTGGCATATTCCTGTATAAAGAGTAAAGTAATTTTAGTTAAATTTTATTTATGAAAGAATGTTAGTAGAAAAATTGAGAAAAACATTATTTTACTTTTCGCCATACCTTTTAAACATTTGTTTACAACAAAACAGCGAAACTCAAATGCAGGATTTATTTCACGCCATCGTTTTAGTATTAAACAAGGACTAATTGGATTTTTATTGTTACTCAATTTTTTCACCAGGTTTAGATCTTTAGACACTCTGTCAGAGCTTTTCAGCAATAAGTAAACATCTTCCAGCGATGTGCATTTCAGTGATTTTGTAGGAGAAACCCAAGTTGCATCCTGTAGGTTTAATGCCAGTTAATTAATTAATCAATCATAAAACTGAAGATTATTCTAAAACATGAATAACTAAAGAAATTGTGAAACTAAAAAAATTGGATTAAATAATAGTTCGATTTTTAACTTTTTTTACATTCATTGAATATTGATTGATATTACATTAAATAGCAGTGATGAAAAATGTTAGTTTTTTTTAATTCAACTCCTATAAATTTGTTTCAAGTTTTATCACGTTCTTATTGATTTAAATAAATATGTGTGACTTTATAAACGCAATGAATTTTACAAAAGTTATTTGAGTATTATAATTGCAAATTCTAACTGTAATCATATATGAAGAAAATTAGACTTACCGAAGGAGCACTCCAATTGGATTTAATGAAAACTGCATCAAAGTCATTGATTATAGACTGTATCTTGTCGCTGAATTCTGGAAATGATTGTTGAATTTCGCTATCCTATATTTTGTTTGCAAAGCAATTCAATTTTGATTATTTCCAAGCAAACTCTTATATTATCAATATTTCTTTTTCTTATTTAAATAAATTACCTCTGATGCATCAGGATTCACAGCAGAACCATCTGACCATTCTGAATTTTCAAATTCTGTTGGTTTCGTGGCTTCAACTGGCAGTAAGAATGCATCGTGTTCCAAGTAATTGACTATATTGGTGGGTAACTCCAAAATTTCGGCCTCCAGTGCAATTTTGGCAAATTGTGGATACCAATTTGAAAAGGAACATTCCCCATTCAGAATCGCTACCATTATTATTATAAATTGACTGAAAATGTCATACATTTATTTGTTAATTGTTGAATTAAAAAGCAAGTTTGTTTACATAAATATCTGCAGAGTGCAGAATATAAAAAAATTAAAATAGAAATGAACAAACAGAACATACCTTCTTGCAGGTGAATATATTTAAATTATAATTTTTATAATTGCAATTAATTAACTAGGTAAAAAAAGAGTAATTTCGCTCTTGAATAAATTTCGATCTCAAAGGTACGCAACTCTTGCGGAGTATTGGTCTACATAACCTAAAAAGAGAAGATTGTCATATTTTACTTTTGGCGCGTTTGCATGTAGAATACTAAGCAGCTTATGGTGACTTTCATCATCAGTTATCACATAGTTATCACATTTTACTGAATTTTTATTAACGAAATAATCATCATTTTAATTATCAAGTTAATTAATTCATTTTTGGTTTTGAGTTAATAACCAATTAATCAGACACAAATATTAGTCTAAGAATTTATTTACCAAATAAAATTGCGACATTTGAGAAATAAATTCTTAGATAAATATTTATCTCTGGTTTATTGGTCATTAAGAATACATAAAAAAAACTAGTGTTTGATTCAGAATTGAGGTAATAAAATACTAGTTAAATATACAAAATTACTTTATTCGTACTTCAGGTCCTTTTTTGAACAATTTTTGTACATCGACCATTACTTAAAAATGCCACTTGCAGAAACATACTTTTTAATACATTTATAACTCCGTTATCATTTAAATGAAAAATAAACATGGTGATATAATCCAAATTAATTTAGATTTTATTTTTTTTTAATTAATTCAAGCATTATTCAGAAATTAATTTATTTAATTTAGTTATTTTTAATATATATCTTTTTTTCTTGTTTCTAAAGAATATGCAATAGTTTCATTCAGTGTCATTGTCAGTGGTAATGGTTTGGTGTATTATGTAAATTATTACCAGTCCTTTACCTCTTTATCAAGATTTCACATCGTCAATAAAAAGCTAATGAACCTCAAATTACGCAGTTAAACATTCTCGTCGAGATCACATTCCACTTTTTACAATTATCGTTTGTCCAACAATTACGTTCTGTAGTTCTGGAATCTTAGTTTACTGGCAATAGGTGTAACAAAAATAAGGCACTGTAAAATGAAACCATCATATATATGTGCATATGTACATTTCAGTTTAATATTTCAGCAGTTAGACCAACAGAAATTGTCAATTGGAAAACTAGAAGAATATTTGTTCAACAAACGTCTCATAGGAATTAAATCTGTTTCATCATTCCGTGAATATAAAAATATGTGATTTTATATTGCAATTTGTACATCTAACGTGCTTATATTTACAGTCACAAATGTATAATAACTATACATCAGCGTCACTTTCTTCTTACAAACAATCCGCAACTTCAAGATTAATTTCACATGAATGCAGTCCAATGAAGGCCTAAAATTCGAATTCGCTTGACATAGACCGAAAATCTATGTCGCTGTAAGAATCGTCACTTAATTGAGTATCACTCTCCATTTCGCTGTAGTCGTTTTTGGTATCGTCATCGCTATCATCATTTTTACTGTGGGTCTTTCGTTTCTTCACTTTCGGTTCATCGTTCGATTCGCCTGCTTTTCTTTTCCGGAACGTGTAACTGGTGTTGGATCCTGTTACGGAAACGGAATCCACCGACGGAGCTTCGTGTCCTTTCTTTTTCTCCAGGATGACCACTGCCATTTGTGGTCGGATGCAAGCTGATAATTAAATGGTAATGTGATTATCCAATCGGTAAAGACAAAATGTATTCGAGATGCACATTTTTAATTATTCTATTACTTTGATGATAAAAGTAATGTACATTTACTGAAAAAATATGAGCTATTGGAATCTAAGATTCGTGGATAAAACATTTTTTTAAATATAAATAATTGTTTTTTGAATATGTGAATAATTTGTTTGAAAACTTAACAAAACCTATTATTTCAAAATTGTTGCAAAATTTCCATTTTCAAATTTTCATCTTTTTAGGAAAATTTCAGCTTTTGTCCAAACTGCTGCAAAGAAAAAGTCTGAATGTCCTAATTTTGTGGATTAATTATTTTTCACATTTTTCACATTTTTTACATTATGTACAAAATTAGGACATTTCATTATTTAGCATGTTTCACGCTTTTTTCGTTATTTACAATAAAATGAATTTGCAAATGAATTATGTTTTTAAAAATTGAAAAATTGTCATTTTAGTGATTGCTATTTCGTAATTTTAAATAATTTAATTCTATCCTAGACGAAATTTTATCAGTGATAATAATCTGCAGGTAAATTAAGTTTAATGTTACCCTCTTTCCAAAGTAATTGAATAACTAGCAATGTCCCGCTTTGAATTGTATTACGCAAAAGATGAAACAAAAGGCACTTACTGGCTCTATAATCTTTCTTATTTTTGCCTTTTCTTCGGGTTACGCATAGAGTTTCTTTAGGAGTTGTACATGAAGTTTTGTAGACATCTTTGCCGATTTTTATAGACTTTTCATTTATTATGATTTCCTTCCCTTTCAGTCTGGCATTTAATATCTGAAAAATGTTTTTTGTGATTAATAAGTTTTACAACAGCTTAAAATTGTGTTTATTTTTTAATATTGTTATTATAATAAGTTTTACCATTGAACCTTTAAACAAATTTTGTTTCATTTATTTAATACTGAAACTGAATTTAGTTCAAAAGAGGCTAACTGAAAAATGAAATTTACCTCTGGCGGCATTTCGATCAGAAAGACTTCATCATCGACGCTTAAACCATCCAAATTGAAAGTACACCTCCTATCCTCTTTCGTCAATCGTTCTTGTTTAACCAAATCTGCAATCTGTACAAACATTTCCTATAAAATATACATTTACATTGATTACATATAGTATTTAAACATTCTGAGAATAATACTTACGCTGCAATGTTTTAGTTTTTTCGTGTCAGATGTCTCCTCTTTCGATGTTTCACCAACCAGACTTTTATCCACCGTTTTCTCCAATTCCAATTTCTTCTTCGTAGGACTTTTTTTGCTTGTTTTCTCCAAGACTTCTTCATCCTGTTCCACCATTATCTCTATAACTTCGTCCAGCGACATAACTTTTTTCTTTGAAAGACTCACTTTCGTAACCTCTTCTTGAACCTCTTCCTGAACCTCCTTATCACCCTTGTCATCAGATTGTTCATTCACCAAATTCTGATCCAAAATTTTGTCTTCAGTTTCCTTCGAAGTTGTTTCAGATTTCTCCTGAAGACTCTTATTCTTTTTCACTTTCTTAGCCTTTTTACCAGATTTTTTACTCGCCAAACGCTGATCCAAAGGTATATTTTCAGTTTCTCCCACAGATTTTTCTTCAGCTTCCTCTTCCTCTTTCGCGTCATCCTCTTCCCAATTTCCCTTCAATATGTCATCTATACATTTATCCAAAGAAGATTGAGGTTTCTGTTCGTCAGGAACCTTTTTCTCCGGACTGTTCTTTGGCGCCATATTCTGATCTTGGATCTCTTTATCATCCGTTTCTCCATTCATCCTACTCTGATCCAAAATTTCGTCAAAACTTTCTTCCAACTGCGACAGTAAATGTCTCTTTGCAGGATTGGGTTTCTCTGTCTCTTTCTGGATTTTCTCAGTCGATTTTCTATTCTCCAAATTCCGTTCCGAACTTTCAACCATTTTTTTCGGTGACGTTTTGGTGGTTTTCTTTTTCTTAGGACTCTTTTCTTTCGGGTCGATGTTGGTTTGGATATCAACATTCTTCGGATTAGTTTTTGGAAGATTCTTATTCTCATCATCCTTCTTGGATTTCTCTTCTTTCTTCTCTGGTTTGGCAACATTCGCTTTCAGAATTTCATCGTCTATTTCCTCCACATTAATCATGCTTTCTTCATCAGATTCTCTTTGTTTGACTATTTTCAGTCTGCAAGCTGAGTCAGCTGTGAAAGGCACTCTGTCAGAGTCACTGTCAGAGTCACTCTGGTCCAGATTCAGTCGGACTATGGAGTTGATCTTTTTAGCCACCTTCGGATCGACGTTCAGTTCATCGCAAAGTTGTTCGTCAGCAGATTTCTTCGCCTTAGACTCTTCGTCAGAATGATCCGAAATTTGCATTCTTTCATTTTGTTCCTCAGATGATTGTTCGATGTTTTCAATATCATTAACATTATTTTCAGAAATAATTGGTACGTTATCACCTTTGCAATTATTCTTCATTTTTAGTTCATGGTCATTAGATTTTGAATCCTTGTCACTTTCAATCTGTTTTCTCATTATCTTTGGTGGACTTCTCAGCTGCTCAGAATCTCGAGAAACTTCTTCTGGATTAGTTGAATCTTCGGTAGAAGAAAGCTTAAGTTTTCGTTTCTTCTTTTTCTTCTTCTTTTTATCCAAATGGCTTTCTACATTAGTTTCTTCTGGGTCAGGTGTCTTTCTCTCCTCAGTTTTTGAATCTGACTTCTTTTCAAATTGTTCAGTTTTAGAAGGTTCAGGGTCTTTTGACTTCTTGGCTTTTGGAGATTTAATTGGAGATTTCATCGGAGATGTACTTTTCTTCCTAGGAGTTATTTTTACAGAACTTTTGCAGGGCTTAGTTGTGTTTTCAGCATCTGAATCCTCCAAAGTTAAAGTGAAACTTTTAGCATCATGCTCGTCATCAATGGTTGGAATCTGAAAAGAGTATAATAGATTAATTTAATCAATAAATATATAAATAAACCATACAAATATATGAAACAGTAACTTGATAAAACAATACATTAATTATACATTAGACGTTTATTCACCTGTGAACTTTTCGCCTCCTTTTTATCATCCGAGTCAGATTTCGAAGTCGGCTTTGATTTTGATTTTTTACTAATTTTCCTCTTCTCTAAAAGTGGGGCTTCATCACCATCCTTATTCTCCTGGACAATACCAGTTCTAGACTCGCTTTGATTCTCCAAGGACGATTTTTCCCTTGGCATATCAACGTTCACCTTTCTAACATAAGGTGTCGAAGTAAGCAACGGTTTCATTGTCCCAATATTCCTTTCCAATTCCGTAACATTCAATTCCGGAGACTCTTTACCATCCGAGGAATCCGAACTACTTCCCTTTGATTTCTCCACTGTCGTCTTCCTATTTTCCTTTTTCTCAACCATGGATGTATCTCGACTATCCTCTTCATCAGAGTCCGACATCACCAGCAAATTCAACCTGGAAACCTTCTCCAGTTTCTTCTTCTCAGGACTCTCCGGCTCGACGATATCCTCGTCAAGTTCCGCATCCTCAGGGACCTTCGCTTCCACCTTCACGATCTTCTCCTTCTTTATATCCTGCGACATCTCCTCACTATCTCTGTTCACAGTTTGACCCAATATAAACGAACTCTGCTCATCCGAGTCAGACTCCGAATCTGCCAGCAAATTCAACCGAGATACTTTGCTCAGCTTATTCCTCTGGGCATCGATGGATCCGGCGATTTCCTCTTCCTCTTCCCTGGGATGTTCCTGGGTGTTAACTGTTTCAGAAACCTGAATCGCACCTTCGCAGTCAGTCTCTTCTATGTCACTTCCACTTGGAATAGTGAGATTTTTGTTCACAGTTGGGGCAGTAGTGTCAGGTTTCTTTTTATCTTCTGCCTCTTTTCTTTTGGGGAAGAAGGAAGGTTCGTCTGAATCGTTTTCGCTTGAGTCTCCAGTCAAATCTATCTCCTTTTCAGTCTCCTTCTGTACAGCCTCTGGTCTCTTCTTGGCTGAAGAAGAACTTTCGTCGGAATCACTGTCTGAGTCTTCAATGGTACTCTTCTTCTTCTCAACATCAGTGATATTTTCTTCAATTTCCTTTTTCTTCGTTGCAACTGAGTCTTCGGTCTTCTTCTTTTCCTCAGTTTTTCTTCTGACTGCAACAGAGAAAGAAGTCTCATCTGAATCGCTTCCACTGGAGTCTTCAGCCTTCTCATTCTCTTCCCCTCTCCTTTTTTCCTCACTTTCCTTTTTCTTCGTCGCAACTGAGTCTTCACTCTTCTTCTTTTCCTCAGTTTTTCTTCTGACTGAAACAGAGAAGGAAGTTCCATCCGAATCGCTTCCACTAGAGTCTTCAGCCTTCTCCTCCTCTTCTCTTTTCTCCGATCCAGTCTGACCTTCGCAAACATCCATCTTGTCAGCTGTCAAATCATAGCTCTCGCTATCACTCGCACCCTTCGAAACCTGACCCAAAAGCCCACCCATCTCCTCGTCACTGCTCTCTTCCTTCTCCAGCACCTCCTCCTCCTTGATTTCCACTTCCTCAACCTCAACCTCCGGTCGCTGCGCCAACTCCGTACTAGTGTCAACCTCCTGCTCCTGCGAGGCGACCGCCGCAGCCTCCAGTTCAAAGTTCCTCTCGATATCGTCCTTGTTTTCCTCCAGCTCTGCCAGCACATTAGTCCCTGGCTCCCTCTGCATGTAATCGATGACTTCTCTCGCAGACTCAAATGAGGCACTGCTGTCTTCCTCCTGGGCCATGTTGACGTCGTTCACCGGGGAACAGAGAGTCCTCGCAGCGGTTGGCTCCATCAGGATGTACTTGGTTCGCACAGTTCTGCTTCCAATCACTGTGGGAAGGTTCCTAGGGGGCAGCACCTGCGAGCTGGGGATCTGCGAGGCGTCGTGGGAGGAGTTGGAGTCGTCCTGGTTTGTCCTAGGTTCTGGTTCGTCTTCGTTCGTGTCGACAACCAGTTCATCTGAGGCCTTGGACATCGGTGAGGACTCTCCTTCGGAGTTCAAGTGGTCCTTGGCTTCGGTCGGTTCCTTTGTGGTCGTCTCCGTTACGAAGCCAGCCTCGACGATCTGTGAGGTTTGTGGGGCGGAGTAGGAGCAATCCTTTAGAGAAGGGAGGAGATCATAGTTCTCGTGGTTGAAGTCCTGGATGATCTTATTATCCAGGAAATCGGAGAGTTGTTTGGCATCAATCTGGTCGATCTCGGACATGAGGTTCTTTTTGAAGGTGTCGATTTTGAAGGGGGATTGTTTGGAGAGAATGGTGTCGATGGAGGCGCTGTTGAGACGGCTGAAGGGGCTTTCTTGGTTGGGGATGTTAGTCTTGGATGGAGTAATCTGAGGGAGGTTCTTCTGGGAACTGGTGAGGTTTGAGTTTAGGGTTCTGGAGGATTTCTCAGGGCTGGTTTTGGGAGGGGTTGTGGTGGACTTCTTTGGGTCGATTGTCTGGCGCAAAAAGGTGTCTAGGGTACGTTGTTTGGGGGATCGAAGCAGGCGAAGGTTCTGTCTGGTTGGACTGACTGTCTCCAGGTCGATTTCTTCGTCTTCGAGGCTTTCGTTCAAATCGGGAGGTGGGTTCGTTGAAGAGGCTTCTGGTGGGGTTTCTTGGGGAGGAAGTTCCTCGGTTGTTTTTGGAGGAGGATCGGTTTGGGCTTCTTCTTCCAAAAGCCTGTTACGTCTGATAGTGATTTTCGAGTTGGACTTCCTAACCGTTACATATTTCGCCTTGGAACTTCCAGCCTGTTTCTCAGTTTTTACTCGAGGAGTAGACGCAAAGAGGTTGGATAATTTAAACTTTGTGGCCTTTTTTGTGGACTTCGGTGCACTTTTCTGAGCTCTCAGTTGAGGTTTCTCAGGTGAGACTTCTGGGACAGGTGGGTCTTCTTTGGACTTGTTAAGGGTGGACAGTCTTAAGGATTGTCTGAGTTCTCTGACTGGCTGCTTCTTTTGTTTAGCTTTCGATATGGCTTTGGAAGCTGGAGCTATTGATGTTAGTGATTTCCGTCTGCCTTTGGGAGAAGATGGCTGTGGGACAACAATTGGTTCTTCGTCCTCAGGTAGTTTCTTGCTAGACTTGGATGAAGTGGTTTTGGAGGAACCTTTGGGAGCTGGTTTTTGAATGCTCTTTCTGCCCTTTGAAGATGATGTTCCAGCAATAACACGTGTTTCCTCTTCAGGCTCTGAAGCCAATTCCTTAGTAGACTTTGCTGAAGTATTTTTTGAGACACTTTTGGGAACCTGTTCCTGAAAACTTCTCCTACTTTTTGAAGACGATCTATCTGGGGTGTGGGATGGTTCATCTTCAGGCTCTGAAGGCAATTCCTTGCTAGATTTTGCAGAATTATTTTTCAAAGAACTTTTAGGAGTCTGTTTGTGAAAAATTCTTCTACCTCTTGAAGACGATCTATCTGGGATATGGGATGGTTCATCTTCAGGCTCTGAAGGCAATTCCTTGCTCGACTTTGTTGAAGTATTTTGCAAAGAACTTTTAGGAACCTGTTTCTGAAAGCTTCTTCTGCCTTTTGAGGATGATTCTATGACGAAAGATGGGTCTTCTTCAGACTCTGAAGACAATTCCTTGCTGGACTTTGCTGACGTATCTTTCAAAGAACTTTTGCAACTTCTTTTATGAGAGGTTTTTCTGTATTTCGAGGATGGTTCTGGGACGAAAGCTGTTTCATCTTCAGAATCTGAAGACAATTCTTTGCTGGACTTTGCTGAAGTGTTTTTCAAAGAACTTTTGGAAATCTTTTTCTGAAAGCTTCTTCTACCCTGTGAAGATGTTTTGTCTGGGACAAAAACTGTTTCGTCAGGCTCAGAAGATGGCTCATCGCTGAAATTAGGCAAGGTTTTTGAGGAACTTTTGGAAGAGTGGGTTCGAAAAGTCTTTTTGTTGGGAGGCAGATGCTTGGTGGCTCGTTGCTCTTTTCCCAAACGGTCAACTAGTTCATGGAGCCTGGCGTCGTTAGTGTCGCTGTCAGTTTCTTCATCATTCTGGATTGCATTAAGGATTTTCCTGCGCAGTTCTATGTAACAACTGTAACTGGTGGGTTTGCCATATTTCTCGAATATCATGTTGGTTATTTTAGTTGTCCTCATCAGTGTACTTTTATTCATTTTGATTGTGAGGAAACCGTCATTGAGACGGTGACAGGATTCTTGGTCAAGCATTGTGGGGCTTGGTTTGTATTAACAGGTTTTCCTGAAAAAATATTTGTTTAGATAAATGGATTGTAAGGAGATATTTAGAATGATATTTAGATAGATGCCCAATAATAGTATATTTCGTACCAAGGGCGCAAAATAGGTTTTTTCGTCCGAGGTGCGAACGATATTTTTTGTCTTACCTG